>JAUPMG010004354.1:0-15984 GCA_031762675.1 Pachysandra terminalis | reverse complement strand
TAAGTCTTGCTTCTAGATTCATTTCTCTTAATTAGAGTGCTTGCATTGTTGGAAGCAAATCTTGGATGGTGTGTTTATAGCTAATGAGTAATATCAATTCTAGAATCAGAATTGGGTGCTTGCATGTGTGAATTTTGGGGATCGGAGTCTAGAATTTTACATAGCTGGCTGTTGACTAAGGAAGCAAAGGTGGGCTTCTTCCTTCTAGGTATTCAAGTCTCAGTTGGAGATAACTTTTGATCTTGGTGCATAGGGTTGAAAAGAGATTGGCTTTGTGGAATGAAGGATACCTACTACCTAGTCAAAATTAAAAGCCTAGCACTCGTTGAGAACATGCTGTGTTGTCTCTCAACTTATTTTCTTTCTCATAATCATTCCTTTTTTGTTGTTGATCACTAATAAAAAATTTCAAAAGTTATAAACTTTGGAGGTAAAGGTGAGCAATTTATGCGTCCCTTTTTTCTCCCTAGGGATAGAATATGCACTACTATTACCTAGGATGGTCTTGACATCTATTAGATTTGGTTATGGATAAGGTGATTTTGTACATGTGGCTTTGGTGGATTGGTAAAGCCCGTAACTTATGGAGGGTTGTTATTGAATTAGAATGCGATACCCAAAGTTTAATGAGCAATTCAATTTGGCACAACATTTGTTAGTTAAGGAAAATTTTTGAAAACTTTGAATAAATACTATATTTGTAGTAAAAATCTAGGGGTACATAATTATATGCTAATATCTCAAAATCATGTTAGAAACCAATTATATACATCATAGAATACAAATTAAATGTTAAAAACCTGTAAGGTGTGGAAAGGGTGCATATTAAAAAATCTAGAAGGGTGAGAAGAAGGTCGAAAAGACCTAAATGGTGTCAATTAGAATAGATTTAAATAGATTTGATCTAGCTGAAGATGTGGTTATTGACAGACTGGGATGGTGGAATAGGATTCATATTGTCAACCCCAACTAGATGGGGTAAGGCCTTTTATTGTTGTTTTATATGCATATATGTTATACTGATACTAAAAACAAAACGCCAAAACTATTTTAAACAAATAAATGACCTAAAACACAGGTAGAAGTACCAGCCAACAATTAAAAGAAACAATAAATGTCGCAGGTACATGATTTTATAGGTTTGCTCAAAAGTTCTTGTTCTGTGAAAGTTGTGTCAAATTAATTGTATTCACACGCCTTTCATCTGGTTTTATTCAATATCTATGAGAAAGAGTTATATAATCCAAGCAAAAATGGTACAAATACCCTGACTTGATACCAGACTTCTGACTGAAATCTTTCAGAAATGAGTTTCAATCTCAAATGAACTGCAGTTCCTAATGCGAAATAAGATTTCATAAATCATTTTCTATGTTGAATTTGAAGAAACTGAAGTTGGTTGCACATTTGGTCAAATCTCCATTTTGGTGAAACATTGTCAAATTGACAAAATGTTAATGAAAGATTGTGAAATGAGAACACTTTCCTGCACATTTTTGACAAATAAAATTTTTGATGAAATATTTTAATTTTACACTGAAATTTAGAATCACGATGGTAGCGAAAAATGTGGACCATGATTATAATTAATGGAATCTGTAAACTCGGTGTTGGGTATAGCATCATTATCAGATTTATGCAATATGGCTAAGGAAAAGGTGACTTTGCTAGGATTACTTGTGTGATCGTTGGATTCAGTCATCTGGAATCTGAATCCGTGTGACTGAATGACTGGGAGATCAACTTGTTAGCATCTTTTCTTTACTTCTTTAGATTTGGAGCTTCAATGGGTCGTGGAATGGGAAAGCTGAAACTTCCATCGTAATGGGATATTTTCAGAATTATGTAATATGGCTATGGACAAGGTGACTTTGCTAGGATTACTTGTGCAATAGTTGGATTCATTCATCTGGAATCTGAGTTTTAGGAAACTTTTGAATGTCTGGGAGATCAACTTGTTAGCATCTTTTCTTATACCTCTTTAGATTTTGATCTTTAGCGAGCCTTGAGCACATAATGAGATGAAAGGGGTGTGTTTCTTTCTTCATTCTTCTTCTCCTCGAGTTTTATATGTATTGCGTGTGTGTGCGTGCAGGGGGGCAGGGGTTCTCCTTTTCTTGTTCTACAGTTTGGTGGAAGAGTGAAATTATGGTTCCTAATATATTTTGCTCTCTGCCTCTCTCCATGACTTCTTTTTTCGCCTTCTATTGGGGGTGCCTGGACAGTTTCCCTATAGAATTTGAAGATTTTTCTTCTTATCTGAAGGAGATGGACTATAATATGCTGTGCAAATTAACTACAGAATCTGAGTACCTTCTTTTTCAGTAACAAGTCGCTCCTTTGTTCTTCATAACTTCTCTGTATGTTTTGGCCAACTAGTGTGGAGCAAGGTTTAAAGTTACTGGACCGGGGGCGGGACATCCAGATTTGGTACAAAAAAGTGGACCACTCTTAAATTTTAAATTATTAAAAAAAAAAATTGGATTGGCCGGACTGGCGGTACCGGTCACCAGACCGGCTGTACGAGTCAAGATCGACCGGTACCGTATTGGTCCAGATCGATAACGGTCTGGACCATCTAATTTATAAATTAAAAAAAAAGATGTTGGATAGGTTGAACCGGTCCGGTCCAAACCCTCATGATACACTTATTGTAGCAGGTCCTGTCCAATCCCGGTATGGACTGGCCAATGTGGACCGGATCGGTCCGGTCCTTCAAACATTGGTGTGTAGTGCTGGCATTCTTTCATGTACTGTGTCTATAAGGATTGGGGCCTCCACTTCCGTCTCCTTTTAGTTAAAACTTAAAAAAAGAAAAAGAAAAAAAAACCTTTTTGGTAATGGACAGTGATGATGATTGTCCAAGTGCTTTTGCCTGTCAATCAATTTATGCAGTACCAACTTTGACTCTAATTTACGTATAGTATGAATCTGCTTGTGGTAATGGTTGATGAGCTAATAAGGATTCTGGTAGATGTGTACAACTGTGGCTAATTCTGGAGAAAAAAGATCAGATAGAATTAGAGTTAGGCAGTCTCAAAGCTGAAAATTCTTCTCAACGAAACTGTTCTGTTTGCATGAGTAAGGACAAGAAAGTAGAAAGATTGAGCTGCTTGTATGAAATAAGGACAAGAAAGCAGGAAGGTTGAGGGAAGAAAGCAATTTAAGAAAAGTGGAAAAGTCTTGTTTCCTTTGATTAATATTTGGTCCTTTTCTGGGCAACAACAGTTGCAAATGGAAAATTAAGCAAGATACTGTGCTGTCAAAAGTCCACCAAACATTGCCTTAGGCTGCGTTTCGATAACCGGATTTTGTGGTTTCCTGCATAATATGTGTGTATGGATACCTAGAAAGTGTGGGTCCTACAGAAAATGTTTTAGTCAAACTTCTTTTACTGCAGAAACATGGCCCTTTTTGTTTTCCGATAAAAAGGAAAGGAATTTGTAAGAAAGGAAAATGAAGAAGAGCATATTCCCCATCCTACCCTTCACCACCAAAGCTTTCTTCTACCTACACTTATACAATGAAGGGTAAAATGGGTAAATGATAAACTTTTCTCATTCATTCCTATTAGCCAAACATCAAAATCAAAATTTTCTGTTAGTCGTACATTTCCTGATACAACCAAAAAGCTTCCATGAAAATTAAATTTCATTTTCCCAACTAACTTTCTGGCATCCAAATGGAGCCTTAGAGAGAATGTGTCCCTGAAAACTCGTCACCCTTAATAGATTGAGGTGCTGGCCAGTCAACTATTGCATAAAAATTGGCTGGGTTTACTTGATACTTTAGCTGTGCCTATTACTCCAAAACAGCAAGCTGTCCATCATGAAAGTACAGTTTTTAAGGTGATTGAGCTGCTCCCTTCGCAAAGCTTCGAAAAATTGGCGAAGGACTATAGATTAAATTATCATCAAAACAAATCACCATACACTTAGGTTAGTAGATCTGGCCTAATACATCACATGCATGAATGTGCGCGTGGTTCGTTAGATTATCCGAATAGTACGACCTGCCACTCGTGCAAACAGTGTTGTGAAATGCCACACTTAAGTATGCATGCAAATGCATCATCGTGAGTACATACTGGAAGCTTATTAAATCAAAGTCGAAGACACCTCCTCTTTCAAAGAAAGATTAATACTGAATTACTGTACAGTTCAAGAGACAAAAATGGGATACCAAGCAAGCCGAAGGACAGATAAAGCCAACAAAATGTAGTGAAATAGTCTAGTCAAAATTTCAGTTACATTCCAGCCGGCCGATATGTAACTTCTAAAAATTCCCTTGTAGCTTCTATGTAGTAAGAGTTCTATGTAGTTGGACTACTAATTTGTGTTTTCTTGTTAGTTCGAAAGCGATTTAATTTGGAAGACTTTTAAAATAGGTAATTTCTTTCTTAGGTTCTAATTTCTGTATAAATAGCTGATATAAGAACAATGTAAGAAAAGATAAAAAACTATACATAACATATGGTGCAGAAACAAGCCATACAGAACATATATATGATGCAGAAACAAGCTCACTATATCCTCAAATGCATGCATGGGAATTCACCTATAAGTTAATAACATGCGAATCACTAACATTACAACATTAAATTCTCACATGAAAAAAACCAGCCTTGTCTGAGAAAAACATGTCTATTGTAAGCTGGAAAATCAGAGACTAAACGAAATTTGATGGATACTAGCACGAAGTCATGATACTATCCTTCCAGAAGTGTAGTGAAGGGCAGAGCACAAGACTGGATAGATATTATTATACCAATCAGAACACCGCACATATACATACATACATATATATATATTATACAAATGTATCTGAACACATCACCGCGTTGTCTAACCTATGGAGCATGTAATGATTTGACTATCCAAGTCAACCACTAGAACTTTTCACACTAACTAGTCCCTTATCCTTTATGCTTCTAGTCAACCTTGGCTACACTCAATCTGCAGGATCACCATGTTTGGCACTCAAATGATGGCTAAGCTAAACCAAAGTGTTGATAGGTTATCCGCTGGGATATATCTCTCAGCAAGTCATGAACATACTGTATGAAATAATCTTACCAAAAGGGCATACTAAACATTTTCAGACTTGGAGCCTCTACTTCCGAAAAACATTTGTAGCTAAAGTCCTTGATATCAAAAACTTTTAGCGAATGCAAAATGAAGCATACGGTTATGAAACTCTAATGGAAATTTACTAATTGCAAATTTGTTAATCAAATGATAAGCTTTAAGACAATCTTTGGCCAATTTACCTTTAATCCTAATAGAAGGGGATATGCAATCTTCTAGCAGGTTGACCAATTTGCCTTTTGGCCACCCCACTTCAATGAGAACGGCGTGTCAGTTGAGTTCAAGATATTGTTCTACAAAGTTGGTCAGAATTTTCATTTTATTTGTTATTCACTCTCCTTGTGTACCCCGAGTCCTTTGCTCTTGATCATCGGATGGGATTTGAACTTGGAAGTGAGAACTAATGTCACATCTGTAAGAAGAAATATCGTATCAATCAAATAATGAAAAGAGGAATAGAAGTTAGACGAAAAAATAAGACAAAGTCCTAAATATAATATAAGAATAAAAATAGAAAGGAGTTATTAATTAAAATTGCTTTTTAGACTCATCTTTTTTCAAAGTTTTTAATGGATAACTAAAGAATTTGTTTAAAAAGAGAAAGGAAATACCTTGTCTATAGGAAGCATTGAATCCATAGATGAAACTACACCCCTCAAGTAAACACCTTGTCTATAGGAAGCCCCTCTGTACATAGCTTTCCTCTCACTTTCTATTATTTTCTTGCTAGTTATATGCTTAACAGTCACAGAATCAACATTCCAGTAAGGCATCTAAAGCAGATGCCAACATACCTATATGGTAGGCTCGTCAGAAATCCAGGGGAAGAAATAATAGCGGTGGAAGCCTTAAGCCGAGCAGCTTCTTGATCTCACTCAGTGATTTTCCTTGTGAAACAAGAATACCATCCGAGCATATACCACTAACCTTCAGATTCCGAATTAGAAAATGTGCTACACATGACCTCAAAGGATGACCATTTTTCACCAGCAATATTTTACTGTGCAATTCTCGTTATGGCTGTAATTCGTGCATGAGTAGTACACAGAATCTGCACTTTATTCTTCATTCCTTCATTCTCCTGTCACTACCATTAAGATCACTAACTTGATCACCATTAGGACATCCTTTCTATCTAATGCCAATTAAGAACTAATGAAGTGCCTGTGAAAATGGGAACAAAATAGTCTTGTAGAAAGATCTAGAAGAGTTTCTTGGGATGAAATCTTATCTGAATCTACTAATACTTGGGAAGCTATAAGAGTAGTAGTTCTTCACACATACACAAACTGTTGAACAGTACTACAAAATAATATCATCTTTACCCTGTTGGAATTTAAGTCTCTTACTAATCCAATGACCTGGATATACATCTTTTCTTCAGAGGATTGGGCTGCTTTACATCATCATTATCTTTAGTCTTCAAAAGTAGACTCTGCTATGGAGATCTACAGAATGAAAAAGTCATGCTGTCGCAGTGAAGTAATTAGTACATTTTTCCTAGGCCATATGGGTATAGATTGGCTCTTGTACTCACATTATTGTAAAAGAGTTTCAATCTCATCCAGTCCGGATCATTTGGTCCTTCATATTTTAAATGTTATATTGTGAAGAGATGGTATTGATTATTCGGGAAACATAAAATACACACTACAGCTAAGAAACTGACTTAAAATTACCTTCTGCTCTAGAGTAATCAATAAGCAAGTTCAGCGTGAATAGCGAGCCCATTTTCAAGTTCTTGAGGAAGAATGAAGAAAAGGAGTAGAATGATGCTCTACACAGACTATGCAGAGCGCTATACAGCCAACACAGGTCTAACGATCTTCATGATTCTCATAACACTGGTCCAACTCTAATCTTCTTTGCATTTAACATGAACAATCAATCAATGACACAGAATTATTAGATCAAGTTGCTCTCAATCTTCAAAATGATTAGAGTAAGCAAATTACATTAAGTCTGATTCTCTCTTGTATCTTCAGATACCCGAGTACACTCTAGCTGATGAGAATATGGATCAAATCACATCCAGAAATTATGAAAAGTTTGTGTTCTCAAGAAGGTAATTTTATAGATTATGTATTTCCTTAGTTGATCTGGTACACCTATCTTTATGGTTTCTAAAATTAACTTTACAGCTTCTCAGTATCACTACCTCTCTAGGGTGAGGATAGAATATTTCTCCTTCAATTGTAGAAATACAGTAAAAGACTCCCTCCTCCCCTCTCGTTTTATCTCTTCCTCAAAGGAATAGTGTTCTAGGAATTGAGAAAAGAATTATTGTCTGGCTTGCCACAGCTTGATCACATAACACAAATAGGAGAAAGACAAAAGTAGCACCGGTTATAGATTTTACATGTCTAATAAGATTGTAAGCTATCCATAGAGGAGGATGATTCTTAAGAACCATAACTAGAATGCAGCCAAGAAATTACTAACCGAAGAAGATGAATGTGGTATATAAAATGCTCTATCATCAAGAACCTGATAAGAAGATTTTCAGATTTAGCTGGAATCGATCATTATCATTTTGCTTATATTGATACCTCTCTCTCTCTGCCACAGCTAGATCACATAACATAAATGAGAGAAAAAGTAGCAGTAGTGCCTGTTATAATTACAAGTCTAATAACATTGTAAACTATCCACAGAGGAAGATGATTCTTAAGAACCATAATTAGAATGCAGTCAAGAAATTATTAATCAGAGGAGATGAATGTGGTATTATAAAATGCTCTATCATCAAGAACCTGATAAGAAGGTTTTCAGATTTAGCTGGAAAATGAGTGGTGGTCGTACTGAACATGATCGATCATTATCATTTTGCTTATATTGGTACCTTGTGATTGTTTTTTGATTAGTTAATTTCTGTCTGGAGCCTGGCAAAACAACTTGACTACCTCAAATGAATCAGATGCATTAGTTGATAGATATTGCTGGTGTCATGTGAAGGTAAATCCTTTCTAGAAATTAAGCTTCATAGGCCACAAGTACTTTCCAATACTGCATTTAATAGTTTGCATATCATGGTGGAGCCTTTAAGTCAATGTAGAAGTAATGGAAGCCCGAGAATTATGTCGAGGGCTTGTAACAGGCAAAATATTTGATTCAGTCATGTGAAAAGGACGACTCAATCTAATTGCAGTCTATTTGAGAGGCTCAAAAGTTTCCATTCAAACTATGTTTGTGACTATAGTTTATCATTGCCTGTTTTGGGCAGTTTCATTGCTATGCTTGTGTTAGGAAAAAGTTCTTCCATCTGTTCTGACCCTCACAGACAAAAGATTTGTAGAATTAGTCCTTGCATGCTTCTGATTCACATAAACATCAGACAAAAGTCAGGAGTTCTTCTCCTGATAGAGCTACGATTGAATCCCGGCTTGCTTCTGATTCTGATCATGTATTTTCTGATCTTTCCATTTTTCCATCTCAAGATCTTTATTGGAAACTTCCTCGTTCTGCATATTACCTTGTCTTAATTGCTAAAAAAATTTCACGATGTTATTTGCGATTATTTATTGCTTTATTATTTTCTTCCTGTATGGTCTAGTAAAATTAAAATATAGAAGCTCTTCTCATTTCAGAAATTTAGCTCCAATTCCATAGGAAAAATACTTCTCAGTCTCTGCCTCCTTTTGAATTGTTACCCTGTTGGCCCTCAGAGTTAACTAGATCCCCATCTAGATGAATCTGTTTATTAAAAAATACACTCCATGTGCTTAGTTTTTATAGCTTTGAAATTATCATCTCTAGTCTCATCAACCAACACTGTCACTGCAGAGGACATAAACCAAGGTTATCTCTTCCTATATGAGCATATTTCGTCGATTAAGCAGTGCAAGCAAGTATGGGCTTAGCCTGTGTCTGGCAACCTATATATCTCTCTCCAATTTTAATCTCTTGCTACGTACAAATCCTTGTACATAATATTGATAATGTTGATTTATGTATCCAAACTCCTTTATTCTTTAACATCCATCAGTTCTTTTCCAAATGATACCAATTGTAACTTTCCGATCTCAACCCAGAAGATATTGTTTATTTTGGCTCTTGGGCTTCGCGGGTTCAAAAGACTTCTTATAAGTTAAGGGTAGGAACCTCCATATAATCCTAAATCTTGGACGCTCCTTTCTAATGTGGGACGCTAAATCGCCTGGGTGATACAAGGGTAAGGGCCTCACTCCATCTGGACTAGCTTAGGCTAGGCGCCTTGTTTCTTTCATATGCTAGTTGTACATCGATAAAGATCATATTTGAGTTTTTATTGTGTCTATACATCTTCAGTTCTCTAAGAAGATTGCATCTATGGTTTGCCTTTCTAACATGAAGGTAAATGGGTTCTCTGATATTTTTGTCTTTTCTTCTCTTTTTTAGTTAATCTTGTTACCACTCTCCCACCCGGTTGTGTTTGGAACCTTGGATTTGAGAAGAAAAGAAAAAATAAGTGGAAAAGAGAAGAAAAGAAATGATTAGTATTTATTTTCTAATGTTTGGTTAAGATGAGGCATATGGAGAAAAAGAAAATCAAATTATGAGGACTTGCAATGACTTTCTGGTGAGTTTTCATATATTCCGACAAGGTTGATTGGCTATGGGTTTTCATATATTCCGACAAGGTTGATTGGCTATCAAAGAAGGATAAGAGATGTCATGGTTTAGGTTGGAATATTAGAGAGTGCTCATTGTCTTTCTTTTATTTTCTTTCAAAATCTTTACCTTTTTGAGGAGAAAGGTTTTGATCTCTAACGCTCTGTTTGTTTTGGAGGAAAAACCAAAAAGGAAAGAAAATAAAATCAGGAAAATAATATAACATAAGTTATCCCGTTGTTTGAAAAAAAGAAAAAGAAAAACAGAATTCATTAATGGGCATGGGCAACTATCACGGAGAGCAATGGCTTTAGCTAGATAGGAGAGAGAGAGAGAGAGAGAGAGAGAGAGAGAGAAATAATATAACAGAAGTTATTCTGTTGTTTGAAAAAAAAAAAAATTTCATTAATGGGCATGGGCAACTATCACAGAGAGCAATAGCTTTAGCCAGAGAGAGAGAGAGAGAGAGAGAGAGAGGTGATAAAGAATCATATTTCACATTTTCCAAAAGTGACGGAAAATAACTTCCGGTAGATTTTTCTAGAAGTTGTTTTCCAGAATTTTTTAAAATTCATTAAAATATTTTTCTGAAATTTTATATTATCCTTTGAAACAAACATGTGGAAATTTTAAAGTCTTGGAAAATATTTTTTTTTTCTCTAATTTTCGGTGAAACACAAATAGTGCTTAAAGAGAAATTTTTTTAACTTATTTTCTATTTCTTCACCTCTTTCATTTTGCAAGCAAACAATAAAAATTGATTTGTCAAGCTTTTTCCTTTTTTTTTTTTAATTTTTCTTTTTATGTCAAAATCCAAGGTTCCAAACACAATCTTAGTGTGACTTTACATCATTGATCACAAAGTGGTGAATTGTTGTATATATTCTTCTTTATACATGACATATCTCCTACTCCTATAAAGTGAAAGTTGATGTCACTCACCATACCTTCCCTCTAGGCTGATCTGTTAAGATACCCTCTTCATTCCACACTGAATTTGTTACAAAATATGGTTGATAAGCCTTACTCAGTTAGGAGAATCTGGTTTCTCGATGCATTTTCAATCTTCATCTTTGCTTGAACTTCTTTCACTTGATTATAAGACTCCATAAGGTACTATGGAAGCAGATATCTATTGCCTACAAATGAGAGAAAAAGCACTGTTGGTGCATAGAGCAACAAAATTAGAAAACCAGGCAAGTGACCTTACTCTTTAAGTTGCACAAAACTGATAATGTCAATTGGTTTACAAAGTTAATTGTCCTATACCCTTAGAAGAATTATAAGATTATCACATACTACTTGAAGGTACCATCTTAATAGTGCAATGAATAGAATATCTTGGTGACTTAGGATTCATTCATTCATTCATTCATTCTCTCTCTCTCTCTCTCTCTCTCTCTCTCTCTCTCTCTCTCTCTCTCTCTCTCTCTATATATATATATATATCAAGAGTCGGGTCATTTTTTGCTACCTCTAGTTGCAAGTTAGGTTGGAATATTGAGAGTAACCCTCCACCCTTTCTTTTCTTTTTTCTCAAAATCTCTACTTTTTTGAGAAAAAGGGTTTAGGTCTCCAAAGAGAAAAAATTTCAACTTATTTTTTTCGAAATCTCTATCCTCAGCTCTTTCTTTCTTCAACCAAACAGGAAAAAATGGTTTCTGCAATGTATTCTTTTCTTTTCTCAAAATCCAAGGTTCCAAACGCAGCCTAAATCTCTACAGGGAGAACTCTACCCAAGGAAATAACCTCTTTTTCTCTTTCATTAAAATCCTAGGCTTAGGTTTAATACCCTCAGTAAGAAACCCAAATCTGTTCCTAAACCAACAAAAAAAAAAAAACACCATGGATTTTTTGCAAAAATCAAAGCCTCATCATATATTTTCCTTAAGAAATACAATTCATGGACCCACAACAATTCGAGACAAAAAAGTCGTGAATTTAAATCATCTTATTTGAGGAAAACAAATCTCATTTATAAACTTGATGAGATTTAGATTTTATATATGGTTTACCTTGTGCACCCTAAAAAATAATAATAATTAAATAAATAAAAATAATAAAGTAATAATAAAGAATAAAAAAACATAGAACTATAATTTTACACTCAAAAAACATAACTACCAATGAAAATGTTGTTGGAAGGGATGTGAATTTTTTTTTTTTTTTTGCCATTTTATTTGTGAATTATTACTGAACCCATCTCATTCATCGGACTATCCAATCTAATATTTATGTGAAGCATGAGTTATATAACAAGGTATTGGATCTATCCCCCCCCCCCCTTTTTAATTTATTATTTATAATTAATTAGTTAGTTCTTGGATCTAGAAAGGATATAGAAATAGAAAAAATATAATAAGGGCCGGTTCAAATAAAGAAATAATCAAATATTGTTTCCAGATATCTCAATTGGTAAAATTTGAAGCATTCACGTCCTTTTGATAAATGCCTGAACATGCCACTTCAACTAATGAATATTATTCGAGATTTCGAGAGGAAGGCACTCCCCTTAAATGAAATCAAAATATTTTGAAAAGTTTCACTGACTACTCCCATAGCCCAGGAATAATTGAGGGAAATTCTTGAAGAATATTTATGTAATGATGAAATCGAAAATGGGTGGCAAAACAAGAGAAAAATTGGATTAGTTATAAGAGATCCAATCGTTTGGACATCAAAAAGCAAAAGAAAGGATAAAAAGAATGTTGATTGACAAAAGAAAAGAGAAGGAATTAACAAGATGTGATCCGTTTGTGTCTAAGGAATCAATTCAAAAATATTGGACTAAAAGGATGCATTTTGTGTTTTGGAATGTTCTGGTTCTGATATATGTGATGAATCCATACTTATTAGACTTGTTGCTTGATTTGTTACTGAATTGAATTGTGTTGACTTTCATACACAAAAAATCATTTTGGTGGACAAAAACTGCTTCGTTTTATGGTTGCTCCATATACATCTCCTTTGGCTTGAATGACCGTTATAAGGAACCTTCAGGTTAATTTTGCTACAGTAATACTTATAGAAGAAGAAGAGTCGAGTACTTTCCCTCATGTCGAGAAAGCATCTTTTCAGTTCATTTCAAAATACTTCAATTGGTACACGCAAGAAATAAGCAAATTCAGCAGCTTCTTGTTCAATTTCTCGTGGAGTCAAATTCTCACCAGTACGAATAACATGAAAATTAACTTCCACACCTTTGTAATAGATATGGGATTGCAATGTCATTTTATAGTAGAGAGTAAAAATAAGGTCTCAAGATGTCACTGCATCATCAAAGGTAAACTTTGATTGTCTCACAACCAATCTCATTTTGCCTCAAATTTATTTTTATTTTTTACTTTTTAATAGTAAACACATAATTCTGAAATTTTTGATAGCTAGCCTTGAAACTTGGTAGGGTTGATAGATTCTGCATTTCTAAATTTTTGTATTATGAGAAGTTTCTTATTCTTGTCCATCTTTTTACATTTCTTCTTGTTTAGGTTGGTACATATTATGTTTTATATATTTATTTTATTCAATAAACTTATATGACTGTGAGGCTTAAGCCTCATGCTTTGGTCAAGCAAAACGCCTTGCCTCACACTTCAGCGTTATTGAGTTTAGATTAGTAGACCGCAGAGTTCACTTAGCGCATGAAACCTTAATGGAAAGCTTGTCCCAGACTTGTTTGTACTTTGTAACTTCAAACAGGTGTGACTTTGTACTCCGATGTCGGAATTAGGCGAATCAAAAGCCGTTGGAAAGATCTCAACAAGATCTACAAGTCTCAGGACAAAGCTGTGATCGGACAACTTTTTGGCCAAAAAAAGGTTGTTTAGACTCTCAAAACCGTGGGGTTCTGTGCGTATTATATTGATCCGAGTGGCCACTTTTGTTATTCCGCCCCCACCCAAAAAAAGAATTCCTGGCCTGCCGAAAAATTTCCACACTTAAATACCCAATATGATGTGTTGAACACATTTGCTAATGAATCCTAAAATTAGAGAAGGCCCAGCTGAAAAGTATGGTTTCAACCTAGCTTAAACCTCTCCACTCTAGACCAGGGCTGGCTAATCCTAAAAACACCTTAGGTTCAATTCAAATCACAGAGGGTGAGTATGGAGGAGGCAGGGCTAGGTCATACAAAAACATTACTTGTTCAGGAACTTGAAGTTCATGCTTTGACAGAGTAAGGTTTAGATGGTTAGATAGTTATCAACACACTTTTCTTCTATTTGGCTTGGTCCGCCAACATCTTCTGAAAACTGTGATAGTGAACGTAGTCTCATTAAACAATGAAACTTAGTGCAAAGAACTGGTCAACAACAATAAAAATAACAACAAAATCAGTAGGGATGGCAATGGAGCGTGTTTCCCATTTAAGACCCCCTCATGGTTAGGGTTTGGTAACCCTTTGGTCGGGTTGGAGTCGGGTTCGGGTTTGACTTAACCTGTCCTGTTGTCATTTACTTATATGTTAATTATATATATAAATATTTATATATTTTATAAGTATATATCTCTAAAAAAAATTAAAGGTTTTAAGTTAAAAAAACATTTATTTTTAAGATATCTTAGAACTGGGTCAAACCTACCATTGCCCTGATACGATTCGAGAGGGTTAAGAGAAGGTTTGGCATTGGCGGGATTCCTTTAGGGGTGGGTTAGGGTTTGTCAAAATCCGCCCTTTTTCCATACCTAAGAATCAACAACATCAAACAACAATACTGGCAAAACAATGCCTTATCCTAAAGAATTGGGGTGGGAAAATCAATCCTCTTCTGCCATTCAAACCTGTTGAACATCATCTCTAATCTATTTGTTGATAAATATATTTTGATCTCTTAATTATAAGGTACAAACTACTTCAGTACTCTCAACACAAAATCTACAATCAAGTTAAACACATTCATAATGTTTGTATTTCAAACGAGAAGAGAATAAAGAAAACACACTACAAAAGAGAAGTATGACCGAAGAAGAGTGAAATACAATAATGATGAATAATTCTGGGGATTAAGCAACCTACATTTGTTGATATATTTCACTTAATTTTAGGGGATAACAGAGAGTCATATTGATTTGAACTTTTCAGCCGGATCTATTGGGGATATGATCTTTTTTACACAGTAAAGTGTTCCTCACGAGAATCAATACCAAGATCAGTTAACGAATGGGTGATCCCCGTAATGTTGGGGTAACCGTTATAGTTGGAATTATTACTAACATAAATAAAATACTTATATTTATGCTTAAACAAAAGATATAAAAGAAATAAACAACATATATTAATTAAACGAGAGAGCAAACTTACAAAGGACGGTTGTAATTTATAGACTGATGGTTGTAATTTAAACATGCTCTGATACCAATTTTAGATATAGTAGAGTAGAAGGGTTTACAAGAGAATATAGGAAATAAATTACAAAAGATAAGAGAAGAACTAAAAATATAAGAAGGCAGAAGATGGGCTGGTAGAAGATGATTTATTCTGATGGTAGAGCTGCCTATTTATAAGCCTCGGATGCCAAAGCTTCAGAATTTTGGTTGAATTCTAGAGCCTTCATTTACAGCTGTCAACATATTAATTTTTTCTATCTTCCAGTTACAGGGATGAATAGTAGTGAACAGTGATGAACAATGGTTTTGCTATTCGGTCGGCTGCTATAGTGTTTCTGTTACAGTGTTTGCTACATTGCTCCGCTACAATGTTTTGTAACAGTGCCCCGTTACAGCATTCCGCAATTGTACAAGAATAGTAATTCAAGTCTCGAGAAAATGTTACTATTATTAATCCTCCCGGACCAACCCTATCGGGCCAAATTTGGTTAAAAAAAGAAAAGAAAAGAAAAGAAATTTGGGATTTGTTCGATTCGACCTAACTTGTCCTGTTCCTATTCTATTCAAGTATATGTTTTTTTTTAAATTTTTAAATCATGTATATTTTTTACTTAGAAAATTATTATTTTTTTTGTAAAATGTGTTAAAATTGGACCCATCCCAACCGATGTTTAAAAATTCTGATAGGGCTAGTAACTCGAGAGCATTGTTAGCAAAACGTGATATGACAAAAAACGAGACGTTAAAATATCAAGTTTAATACGGTCTTTACTCAAAAAGACGAGTCTAAAAATGGTCAATAAAACAAAAACCTCAAAAATACGTTGATGAAATTGTTTGAGTTTAATACGGTAGAGATCCAAAAATGCAAAATGAGAAAAAAAAACGTGAACATAAAAGTAAAACTATCAGTTAATTACCAATAAATTTAAAAAAATATTATAGTATTAGTCTAAAAACTAATTTATAATTCTAAATA
>JAUPMG010004343.1:0-15984 GCA_031762675.1 Pachysandra terminalis | reverse complement strand
ATCAAAGGGTAAAATCTTCTTTACAATAGCAAGTTGAAATCAAATTAGATTGTTGCTAAAGTAGGGGAATTCAATCTTGAATTCAATCTTCTCCACATAGAAATTCTCAATCAAAGGAAGTCTCCATAACAAGGAAAGGACACCCTCACCGCCTATAAATAGGGAGCTCCATACACAAGAGCTTTCAAGGATCAGAAATTCAGAAGAAAGCTATGAAGCTTGGAGAAACTCTGATTTAAACCAACATATATTGAGTGTGGGGGATTGTTTGTGTGGGTGTGGGTGTGTTACTGCCTCGTTTGCCAAATATCAGTGCTTTTGGCTAGCTCTTTGGTGTTATACCAGGTGTTACGTGTTGATCTTGACAGTTATATTGCTTCTAGTCTTTATGTGCTACTAGCTCAGTGGTTGATGCTCACTCTCTGTCATCCCTTGCTGGACAGTGGTGACCTGGCGCTGCTCTGGTTCATATTAGAGATATTCTTTTTGGAATTGTGTTGATTTACAATCAATGTTCTCAATCCCTGTTGTTATTCTACTATTGATGGGATGTGCTGCTTATTCTCCTAATAGATTACTCTGTTCTAACTTTCATGTTGAGGACTCTGCTTTTGATGTGCCATTACTTCCTACGTTGCCTTTGTTGTTGCTGTGTTGTTGCTATCCAATGCTATACTAAAACCTATCCATTGCTCCTAGTGTTACTTTTTTGCTACCTTGTGCTAACTTCTATGGTGTTGTTTTTGCTGATGAATCTAGTAATGCTTCCTTCCTTGCTGTTGGATCTGTTATGTTGTAACTATCATGTGTTCTACTGTGCCTCCCCTTGCTTTGGATGGGGCTACTGGTGCTCTAATTACCTATGCTTGTAGCTTGCGAGATTATGGTGTGGAATTCTGTTCTGGGTTGGGTCTACCACCTTTTCTGGGTAAATATTACTTATCTTTCCCTTTTTTTCTATTGTATTGTTGTTGTCCAATGCTATATTGAGATCTATCCCCTGTTGCTAGCCTGTGTTGTATTGATTGTGTTATTTTTGTGCTAGCTTGTGCTGACTTTTGGGGTGTTGTTTATGCTGATGAATATGGTAATGCTGCCTTCTCTATTGTTGGCTCTGTTCTGTTGTAGCTGTCATGTGCTCTATTGTGCCTCTCCTTTTTCTTTGGGTGGAGCTCCTGGTGCTCTGATTACCCTTTCCTATGGTTTACTAGATTATGGTGCGGGTTCTATTCTTGGTTCGGTCTTTCACCTTTTTTGGGTATTTCCTTTAGTTGTTGGTGTGGGCTTTGGTTTGTGGGTGCACTCTATATAGGTTTGTGATTTGCAGGGTGTCTTGGAGTGTTGTTTTACTCCTTTGTTCTGGTTCTATTGGGTCTACCAACTACACAAGAGTGTAGCTGGTGTGGATTGGGGTATGTAAGCTTGTAACTATATTGACTACCTCGTATTCATTTGTAAGATTAAATTTCTTTCCAAAAATAAATGACTAGTTTTATTAAATAATAGTATAATCTGGAATAATTAAATTACCCCTGAATCCAATTATAGCTATCTTTGTGTTAAACATCTCCAAAATACATCCAAACTCCAAAATAAAAAGTTGTATATTGTAATAAAATAATTATTTTTCTATATTTAAACAAGAGTCGTGAGGAGGTCATCGGCGATCACGTTTTGACATGTGAATTAATGAAACTGGCAACCTTTAAGAATTTTATTCAAACTCAAAAACAAAAGCCATTAATAAAGTTAAAGAAAAAGATTTAAAATAGAAAATATAAAAATGATACAAATCTTAAATTTTAAGCATTAAAGCTTATAATCTTAAAACCCTAAAATAAAACCCTAAAAGGAAATATGAACCCTAAACCCTAAACCTTAAAATAATAATAATAATAAAAACTCTTGAAGAGAGTTTTTATCTTTAAAAGAGACTTTTAACAAGGAGGAAAAACCGTTTGAATATGTCTTCAGTTGACTCTATTGCCACATGGCACTATTCTATTGCGCGAGACCTATGTAGGTCCCCCATGGGTATTGCTGTGACTTTTCATTTTAACAATAAAAAGAAAAGAATGATCTCTAAAATTTGTCACTTTCATTTACACCCATAATAAAACTATTATATAAGCTTATTATATATTATAAGCGTACTAAAAGAGCTCTGATGCAATATCTAAATATAAAAAGATATTCAAACAATATTGAATACTCAAAATATTATTTATAGCAGCAATTAGAAATCTACAAAAATTTCTTGACGAATTTACGTAGATAATATTTCTATATCTTTCAATAATTTAAAAGTCTTATGATATTCAAAAAAAGTTATTTTTAAAAATAAATTATCTTTCATTTTATACTTACCTATTATCCTAAAACTTATTTATAAGTTAGTATTTTATTTAATCGAATTAGCTCTCTTATCTTTTCTTTCATTTTAGACTTGCCTATTGGCCTGAAACATATCTATAAGTTAGTTTAAATCAAAGAGATTTTGTTAACTATAAAAGCAACAAAAAAATCTTATAAAAAGACTATAATATATTAATAATGCAAATTAAATATATCTATAATATTGTAGGTGGGTTTTTCTGCTCATCGCCATGTCATCAGAAGAAGAAGAAGAACAGGGCAAATAGAGAGAGATAGAGAAGAGAGAGCAATGGATACGAAGTATTTACATTGTTCGGCCAACCAGCCTATGTCCAAGGGCTCCCTTAATGGGATGGTGTTTATTGTTGGGTTTTATTTATTAGAATATGAGGAAGGTTTTACAAATCAATCACAATCATTTCTTCATGTTATAACATTAGGCTAGAAGTAAATACACAAGACAATGAAAGAAAACTCCCATGAATTGCAGAATTTTGAAGTTGGTTCTTCTTTCTTGATCTTCTAGGCTTCTAAGGTTTAGAGGTGTTAGATCTCTTCTCCCAAAGTCTTCTCACATTTGATAGGGTTTTCCTAGGTTTATATTAACCTAAAAGGCGTCTTTTTATAAGATTAGGTGTTAGAAACTACCTAAAGTCCTAGTACAACTAATAAGCTTCTATATTAAACTATTAGGGAGTCCTAATCCAAATTTAACTAATGTTTTCTAAAATTTATTAATTAAAACGAATTTCTTATATTTTTAAAGTCTAATTTATTGGTTTGGGCCTTAAGGAATAACTTAAGCCAATTAAGCTAATTAATTAACTTAACTAAAGCCCATACCAAGTCTAGTTAAGCCTAACTTAAGTAAATAGGCCTAGTTTTCTGGGAGGGATTGCAGAAAGCCTCGGGTACTCAGTTTGACTTTAGCACGGCTTATCATCCTCAGAAAGATGGTCAGATTGAGAGAGTGAACCAGATGTTGGAGGACATGTTATGGGCATGCGTTATAGACTTTGGTGGTAGTTGGGGAGAACATCTACCTTTGGTGGAGTTGTCTTACAACAACAGCTATCATTAGAGCATTGGCATGGCTCGGTTTGAGGCGTTGTATGGTAGACCTTGTCATTCGCCAGTTTGTTGGGCTGAAGTTGAGGGCAATGTCCTTGGATCATAACTTATCCAAGAGACCACAGCCAAGGTGAAACTGATTCGAGAGAGACTGAAGGCAACCCAGAGCAGGCAGAAGAATTATGCAGACCAAAGAAGAAGAGACTTACAGTTCGCTGTTGGTGATCGCGTGTTCTTGAAGCTTTCTCCTATGAAGGGAGTGATGCATTTTGGAAGGAAAGGGAAGCTTGCTCAACGCTATGTTGGACCCTTCAAAGTGTTGGACTGCATTGGACAAGGGGCATAACGAGTTGCCTTACCTCCGCAAATTTCAGCAGTGCATGATGTATTTCATGTGTCCTTATTTTGAAAGTATGAACCTCACCGTCGCATGTGTTGGATTGGGGCCAATTGCATCTTCGCGAGGATGTGTCTTATGTAAAGCGACCAATGAGAATTTTGGACCAGAAGGAGCAAGTCTTGAGAACCAAGACTATTCCTTTAGTGAAGATTTAGTGGAGTCGACACGACGAGTCCGAAGCCTCGTGGGAATTAGAATCGGAGATCTGGGGGCGCTATCCACAGCTTTTAACGAATTGGCGTACGTAATTTCGGGGACGAAATTATTTTAAGGGAGGTAGGTTGTAATGACCTAAATCGACTAAAAGGATATTCCATTTATTTAATAATGATTACAAGATTTTATAGAAATTAATTAGTATTTTCTGAATTTAATTTGGTATTAAATCATAAGCAAAATAGATCATAGGGTTGATTTTAAACATAAATAATCATTTTGGGGTTAAGGTGTAATTAGAATACAATATGGGTAATTAGGGTAATTTACAAACTGTAATTCAAATCTGTAACGCATGTTTCCATGCGTGGAATTGTGGGTTTAGTAATGGGAGTGATGGAAGGGAGGTAACCATTCTCTCTCTCTCTCTCTCTCTCTCTCTCTCTCTCATTCCTTTAACCAACTAGACTGATTAGGAGACCTTGTGAGAGATTATAAGAAAGGAAGAGAGGATTATACCTAAACCTACACCTAAGCCGTCCATTTCAGCTGTGAAGAGGAAAAGAAGAGAAAGAAGAGGAAAAAAGGAAGAAGGAAGAAGAGGAGGGTTGAAGAACTTCAGACTAGAAACTAAGCTTTAAGGTAAGCTTCATTTTCTGTATGGTTTCTCATTGATATCATGGTTGGCTTTTAGATTTTTTGAAAAATAGGTTTGATTTCATGATTTCCATTTAATCCATATAAACTAATGATTTTATCATGTTTTAAATGATGTGTTCTTGAGTTTCGATGATTATGTATATTATATGTGCACTTGGTTTTCAATTGATGTTCAAAAATGATGATTTGAATGATTTCTGAAAAATCTAGTTCGTGGCCCGTTGGCAGGCATTGGCACATCGGCCGTGCTGCCGACATGGGATAAAACACTCAGAAAAAGGTCTGTCGGTAGGCACCGACGCACCTGTCGTGCTGCCGGCAGGGACCCAAATGCACAAAAAAATGCCCGTCGGTAGGCACAGGCACACCGGCCGTGCTACCGATCAGGGAATATTTTGGAGAATTTGAGGTGGTTTGGAGGGGTTGTTTGGATTAATTGAAATGAATTGAGACATTTGGGATCAAAGGAAGGTCATTGGGTTAGGTCCACCTGTGGGGTACCAACTTTGAGTTCCAAGGAACATCCAACCATACCGACTAGCCTACCGACTATACCATACATTGGGGTTATGACTCCTTTGAGTTTGGTGTTTAGAATATGGATTATTATTATTGATTTGGTTTTGATAGTACACTGTTAGGAAGCTTATGATGGTCTCCAACTGGATTATCCGCGTGTATTGACGCGTGGATAGTTTCCGCTGGTGATTATCATTTGAATCAGTAATTAATTAATGCATGCATATTAGGTCTATGTGGATTGTTAAGTGAGCCTGGGAGGAGAAGTTGAGGGTTTGTTTGTGAGGTTCCCTAAAGGTTGACTATACACCTGTGGGTTGAAATCCTCACTTAAACTAGTAAGGATTCCTTGTGAGGTTCCTTAAGTTTGACTATACCTATGGGAAATTATCATTTAAATAAGGGTAGGATTCTTGTGAGGTCCTATACGGTTGGCTATACCTTGAGTGTGAAACTTATAAAATCATAAAGTGGTGGCCTTCGTACCATGGGTTAGCGACCAGAACGGAGATGGGACATCCGGCTGTTCCTGGTGACCTATGTCCCGAATTTGGATTGTGATTGTGAAGCTACATGTGAGGGACACTTAACATGATACATTAACCTAGTACATTACATTTCATATCATCTTTGCATTCCTTTAATTGAGCATATCATATAGTACATCTAAATGACATCATTTCATTGCTTACTTCATATCATCCTTAAATCAATATATCACATGTGCTCTTCATTATCATATTTCTATATTGTTGTCCATTGCTTTTGACTAATGATGTTTGATGAGGATTGGTGACAGATTATATCACTTACTGGGCATTCCGAGCTCACGCGACTTATTATGTTACAGGTGGAGGTGGAGTGATGATGAGTGTGATTAATGCAGCCATTTGCTTATTTCTCTATAGTTTTAGACCTTATGTTACTTTTGAGAAATTTGGATGTAATAGACCTATGTTCTTTGAGATTACATTGTTTAGAATTGGCAGTCTTGGCTCAGCTGAAGTCATTGACTGATCATTTTTAATTTGATTTGGTTTTAGCTTCCACACTCTGGTAATTTATTAAGGTTGTTATATCTACTTTTATAGTTGTGATGATATGGTAATCCGCGTTCCTTGCTTGGAACCCGAAGGTCTCATTTCAAGATCCATGCCACCCGCATAGGGATTTGTGTCAAGTTTCAGGGCATGACAGATTGGTATTAGAGCAAAGGTTTTACTCAGAGTAAGGATATTAGAAGACTAGTGAAACCTAGGAGAGATGACAGTACGCACGAGATGCACAGAGGCAGCCACTACCATCACAGGAGTAGCAGTTCCATCAGCGTGACTTGAGGGTATGCTACAATTGCAGTAGGGAGGGCCATCTTTAGAACCGAGCACCCCCGAGGAGAGATGACAGTAGACCAGTTTTGCTTAGGCCAGTGCAGAGTGGCAGGGCCAATGCTATGACAAACGCATCAGTTACCCCTGACGGCTGTGCATCTAATGCGGTGGTGGAAAGTACACTTCCTTTATTCCATACTCCAGCCATGTATTATTCGATTCAGGAGCATCTCATTCATTCGTATCAAGTAATTGCATGTTATTTTTTTTATTCCAACCTAGTAGTTTGGAAAGTCCGTTGAGTGTAGTTAATCCAATGGGAGTGGATCACTACTCAACACCGAGTATGCCGTGCTTGTGTGGTAAGAGTAGGTGACCTAAATCTAGAGGTTGACCTAGTAGTATTGGACATGATAGACTTTGATGTCATTCTTGGAATGGATTAGTTAGCTGCCTATCATGTTAGGGTGAATTGCTTCGAGAAGTCGGTGGTGTTCGATCTTCCGGGGGGGTAGACATCTGACATTCCGTGGGACAAAGAAGGACACCTATCCTACAGATTTCCTATGTGCAGCAGATGTAGGAAAAAGTTATCTTTAGAGGATACTCCCATAGTCCGGGACTACGGTGTTGTATTCCAAGCGATTCTAGGTATTCCATCTAAAAAGAAGATAGACTTTAGCATAGAGTTAGTACCGTGCACTTCTCCTATTCTCCAGTGACTTATCGGATGGCTCTGATAGACTTACAGGAGTTGAAGAGGCAATTAGATGGATTGAGTACACTTGGTTTCATCAGACCGAGTACATCTCTATGGGGTGCGCCAGTTTTGTTCATAAAGAAGAAGGATGGGTTGCTTCGCCTTTGTGTCGATTATAAACAGTTGAACCGGGTGACCCTGAAGAACAAGTACCCACTGCCTAGGTTCGATGATCTGTTTGACCAGTTGAGAGGAGCCCAGTTCTTTTCAAAGATAGACTTGAGATCAGGTTACCATCAATTGCGGATTAGAGATGAGGACATCCAGAAGACGGCTTTTCGTACTCGTTATGGGCATTACAAGTTCTTAGTTATACCATTCAGGTTTACGAATGCACCGATGGCTTTCATGGACCTGATGCACAGGGTGTTTAGACCTTTCTTGGATCAGTTTGTTGTCATCTTCGTGGATGACATTTTGGTTTATTCGAGGTCTAGGGAGGAGCATGAGGAGCACCTCAGGATTATAATGCAGAAGCTGTTTGATCATCAGTTGTACGCCAAGTTGGAGAAGTGCGACTTTTGGAGAGTCGAAGTTAGATTCCTTGGTCATGTAGTATCCAGGAGTCGTATCTCTCTCGATTCGGCTAAGGTGGATGCAGTTCTTGATTGGGAGTGACCGAAGAATACATAGGAGATCAGGAGCTTCCTTGGTATAGCGGGCTACTATCGGAGATTCGTTGAGGGATTCTTTACTATCGTAGCACCCTTGACTCGCTTGACCAAGAAGGAGGTGAATTTTTTCTGGGACAAGCAGTGTGAGTTGGCCTTCGAGAAATTTAAGAATAAATTGACTTTGGCACCAATCTGAGTGATACCTGTCAGTGGACAGAAGATGGAGGTCTATAGGGATGCATCTTTGAAAGGCTTGGGTGCAGTACTTATGCAGGATGGACGTGTAGTAGCATACGCATCGCGACAACTTAAGACTCATGAGTGTAACTACTCCACTCATGATCTGGAGTTAGTTATAGTGGTGTTTTCTCTGAAGTTGTGGTGGCACTACCTGTATGGTGAGGAGTTTAAGTTGCTTTCAAACCACAAGAGTGTGAAGTGCATCTTTACGCAGAAGGATGTAAACATGCGCCAGAGGAAATGGTTAGAGCTGGTAAACGATTACATCTCTACCCTTTACTATCATCTTGGGAAGGAGAATGTCGTAGCTGATGTCTTGAGCCATAGCAAGAAGATAGGTTAAGATTAGTGGAGTCTACTAGATACTACAGCAAATCTGGAAGTATAGTCTGAGGACCAGCAGAGCGGTGGTTTTCTACTGGAGACTACAACAAATCTGGAAGTATAGTCTGAGGACCAGCAGAGCGGTGGTTTTCTTTTCAGTATGGTTACCAGACGTTCTTTGGAACATCATATTGCAGCTAGTCAAAGAACTGATCAGGACCTTCAATCGTTAGCAGTAGACGACGAGAAGCCATAGTGGGCAGTGGACGCGGATGAACTGATTAGATACCAGGGTCTTCTTTGTGTACCGGACGATCAGGAGAACAGGAGAGAGATTCTGGAGGAGTCACACAGGTCACGGTATTCCATTAATTCTGGGAGAACCAAGATGTATCGTGACATGCGTGTGAACTTCTAGTGGCCAGGTATAAAGAGAGAGATTGCACAGTTCATAGCACGATGTCTCACGTGTCAGCAGGTAAAGGCAGAGCATGAGATCAGCAGGATTAATGCAGCCTTCACCCATAGCCGAGTGGAAGTGGGAGCACATCACTATGGACTTTGTAGTTGGTTTTCCCAAGACTAGAGGTAGTATGGACTCGATCCCGTGAGAGTTTCAGCTTAGGCAGAGGAGATCGCTAGATTGTATGTCAAAGAGACTGTGTGTAGTGACCTGGAACCGGATAATAATTTTAATTAATGATAATTATTGATTATATGATTGCGTAATGGTGTTAAATAAAATGAATATGTAGAATTGGACTAGGCTGTAATTAAATGGAAGTTTTGGGGCTGAATTATAATTAATATGAGTTGTGGGGGTATTAGAAGTAATCAAACAAACTTAAAGTTTCAGGAATTAGAAGCTCAAGTCCACACATGGGAAATAGGAATTAAGATAATTAAGTAAATATATTTCTTCTAGAAGGCTTCTAATTAAAGTGGATAATTAAGGAAGAACGAAATTACTAGAGATTTGCATTTGAGGGAAAATAGGAGGTTACCAACTAGGATTAGAAGAAGGTATGTTGGATTTAGAAAGAAGAAAAGGAAGAAGAGGATCTAAAGTCTATAAAAGAAAGATAAGGCTTAGAGGAGGACATCCATAGCAAGAAGAGAGGTTAGGATTAGGGTTTTGTAGAGAGAGAGAGAGAGAGAGAGTTGTACTGGATTGGCTGGAAGAGGAAGAGGGAAGAAAGAGAATAGAGATCGTGGTTGGATTAGGAATTAGAAGAAGAAGAAGAAGAAGAAGAAGAAGGAAGAAGAAGAAGGTAGACTAGCGCTCAGACCTCGTTCGGGGTAAGATACCTTATCTGAATAAGTTCTCATAAATTTGTCTGGGACAAGCGGTGTGAGTTGGCATTCGAGGAACTAAAGAATAGATTGACTTTAGCACCGATCTAAGTGATACCTGTCAGTGGATAGAAGATGGAGGTCTACACGGATGCATCCTTGAAAAGCTTGGGTGCAATACATATGCAGGATGGACGTGTAGTAGCATACGCATCGCGACAACTTAAGACTCATGAGTATAACTACTCCACTCATGATCTGGAGTTGGCTACAGTGGTGTTTTCCCTGAAGTTGTGGTGACACTGCCTGTATGGTGAGGAGTTTGATTTGCTTTCAGACCACAAGAGTCTGAAGTACATCTTTATGCAGAAGGATCTAAACATGCGCCAGAGGGGATGGTTAGAGCTGGTAAACGATTACATCTCTACCCTTTACTATCATCCTGGGAAGGAGAATGTCGTAGCTGATGCCTTGACCAATAGCAAGAAGAGAGGTTAAGATTAGTGGAGTCTACTTGAGACTATAGCAAATCTAGAAGTGCAGTCTGAGGACCAGCAGAGTGGTGGTTTTCTTTCCAGTTTCGTTACCAGACCTTCTTTGGAACATCGTATTGCAGCTAGTCAAAGAACTGATCAGGACCTTCATTTTTTTGCCGTAGACGACGAGAAGCCATAGTGGGCAGTGGACGCGGATGGACTGATTAGACACTAGAGTCGTCTTTGTGTACCGGACGAGCCGGAGATCAGGAGATCAGGAGAGAGATTCTGGAGGAGTCACACAGGTCACGGTATTCCATTCATCCTGGGAGTACCAAGATGTATCGTGACTGGCGTGTGAATGTCTGGTGGCCAGGTATAAAGAGAGAGATTGCACAGTTCATAGCACGATGTCTCACGTGTCAGCAGTTAAAGGCAAAGCATATGAGATCAGCAGGATTATTGCTGCCTTTACCCATAGCCGATTGGAAGTGGGAGCACATCACTATGGACTTTCTAGTTGGTTTTCCCAAGACTAGAGGTAGTATGGACTCGATCCCGTGAGAGTTTCAGTAAGGCAGAGGAGATCGCTAGATTGTATGTCAAAGAGACTGTGTGTAGTGACCTGGATTCGGATAATAATTTTAATTAATGATAATAATTGATTATATGATTGCGTAATGGTGTTAAATAAATTAAATATGTAGAATTGGACTAGGTCTTAATTAAATGGAAGTTTTGGGGCTGAATTATAATTAATATGAGTTGTGGAGGAGCTAGAAGTAATCAAACAAACTTAAAGTTTCAGGAATTAGAAGCTCACATGGGATACATAGGAAATAGGAGTAAAGATAATTAAATAAATATATTTCGTTTAGAAGGCATCTAATTAAAGTAGATAATTAAGGAAGAATTATATTAGTAGAGATTTGCATTGGAGGGAAAATAGGAGGTTACCAACTAGGATTAGAAGAAGGTACGTTGGATTTTGAAAGAAGAAAAGGAAGAAGAGGATCTAAAGTCTATAAAAGAAAGAGAAGGCTTAGAGGAGGACATCCATAGCAAGAAGAGAGGTTAAGATTAGGTCTTGTAGAGAGATAAGAGAGATAGAGAGAGAGAGAGAGAGAGAGAGAGAGAGAGAGTTGTGCTGGATCGGCTGGAAGAGGAAGAGAGAAGAAAGAGAATAGAGATCGAGGTTGGGTTAGGTATCAGAAGAAGAAGAAGAAGCAGCAGAAGGACGAAGGTAGACTAGCGCTCAGATCTAATTCGAGGTAAGATACCATATCGGAATAAGTTCTCATGGGATTACTGAAGTCTTTAATATAGGTTTTATTTGCTATAAACTAGGAAGAACACTTTTGATTTCCAGATTTCATGGTTATGATGTATGTTTGATTCCTCATTAAAATAGGTTCGAATGATGTGTTTTGAATGTTCTAACATTGTTTAAAAGTGTTTTCGGAAGCCTAGACGTTGTTTTGGATGTATTGGATTGCATAAGTCTGGATTTCGTGACCCAAAGAAAAACCTTGAATTGCGCAGATCGGCAGACGTCGGTCCACCGACGCCTCTGGTAACAGAGAGACATTTATAGACCATTTTTGCTATTCAGCAGGCTTCGGTCCACTAATGCATCTGCCAAAAACAACCAGATTTCACAGTGAGGGCCGGTCCACCGACCACTCCACTGATAGAGACTTAGTTTTAGTTCATTTTAGGTGTTCGGCAAGCTTCAGTCCACCGATGCCTCTGCCGAAGACCCAATACAGACCCAGACTAGATTTCAAGAATTTTTTGACTTGAATAACTGATCAATTGACTTATGGAATGAATGTAGATTATAAATAATATGTGTTGCATGAGATGTATATAGTTTATTGTGCATGTATGCCATGGAAAGGATTCTTGTGATGGCTTCCTAAGGATTGTTCGGGTGTATGGGCCCCGGGCAACTTTCGAAGGATGTTATCACTGGATATCTGACTGATTGGGAAAGGATACTTGTGATGTGGTTCTAAGGATTGATCGGGTGATATGGTCCCCGGACAGCTTCCGAAGAACCTTATCACCGACAATCCTACTATTTGTGTAGTGACCCGGACCCTACTAGAATAATTAAAGATTTAAATCCTAAGTAATCTATTAATTATACAATGGGAATTTAATGAAAGACTCAATGTAGGATTGGACTAATTAATAATTATGTAAAACTAAGGGATAATGATCTAATTAATTGAGAATTAATTAAAGGGCTGGACTTTTAATCTATATGGATTAATCCTTGTAATAAAAAAATTGGACCAAAGCCTAACTAAAAACCCATTAGGACTTAAACAGATATTTATAAATTAAAAAAGGTTAATTAAGTAAACAAACAACTTAATTTAAATCCTACAATTGATTCTTGAATGTTTGAAAATTGACTTAAACTAATTTGAATTCAAACAAATTAAAGTTGTTAGAGTTCAAGTTAGCTAAGAAACCTAGAAGCTAGGAGAAGGAGAGAAAAGGGATTCTCTTGCCTTGGACGTCCAAAATAATACGGAAGAAGAAGAAGTTCAGGTTTAGTTGCAGAAAACCTAGACAATGAGGAGACCAAGAGGAAAGAAGGAAAACGAAGAAAGAGAGATGAAGAAGATAGAGCAATACTGTAGAAGAATGAAGGCTAGAAGGGCTAGAAAGATAGAAAATAAAGAATACATAAACGAGGTAGGGATTCCGGCGTTTCGACAGTAACTTCATTTATGAATGTTTTCGATGCTATAGATATAAGAAGGGTTGTATGATCATGTATGTTCTGCATATTAGATCTAAGATCGAGAGAAAATAGTAGGAATAATGCTATGAAATTTGTTTTACATGATCCATTGATGTTGCTGTGTTTACTATAGTATTTTGTGTTTTTAAGAAATATATTCATGTTCTTAGATCCATGGTTGATTATCTGTTAGTTACTTGTTCAGATCTATAGAAATAATTAGGTTTTATGTATTTGAGGTTTGAATCATATGAGTAAGTTTTAGGGATTGATTTATTATCATTAATGCCTTAGAAAATACTAGGTTTGAGTAGAGGCACGAAGCCCTAGAAGAAACCCAAAAATTGACTAGATTTCTACGTTCGGTAGCAGTCTTGGCAGCTACCGAAATAAGCCAAAACAGCTTGTTCTCTGGACATGCTACTGAGCTCCTCGGTAGGAATTTCGACAGCTACCGAGTAGCTACCGAAATCACCAAAAATAAGATGTTCTATGGACTTGCTACCGAGCTTCAGTAGCTGAGCTACCGAGCTTCTCGGTATGAGCGTCGGCAACCATCAAGTATCTACCGACGCCCATTGAAGCCCAAATTTTATGGGGACGATCCTCATTGAGTTGTGCACATGCTTGTATAGTTGGTTTATGTGCAAAAAGTCTAGAATTGGTCGAATCAAGAAAAGAATAGGAGAAGGTCACAAATTCAGGATTTTCAGAATGATTCGAATGGAATATGAGGTGATATCCATTCAAATGTTATGGATATGTTCATAGGACCAAAAGATAGCCTTAATATGAGTAGAGATGGTTGTGTAGGACTTAGTTGGTCAATTGGTGCATTTGGCATCTAATGTTGACTTTGGTTTGACTCGATTGACATCTGTACAGCTGTTTGAAATTGATAATGTGTGACTTGAATGACTGATTGAGGGTATTGTGTGTATCAATGACCGTGTCTGATGTTTTTGCCTGATTGACTTGATTTATGATGTCGATGGGTGAGCTTCCACCGTGGGTGAAAGTACCTAAAGGAAAGGTCTTATAAGGGTGATTACACCATGGGAGAAAGTCCCTAAAGGAAGAGCTCGATTACAGGTGATCTTTCATCGTTGGTGCAAGTCCCTACATGAAATGTGAACTAAGGGTGTATTCCACCGTGAGTGAAAGTCTCTAAGGAATAAGACCGGTGTTTATACAGTGGGTGCAAGTCCCTAAAAGAATGGTTGTGTGGTCGTATGATTGAATGAGCATGTGACTGGGCTAGGCCTGGTGACACCTTGCATTGCACTTCATTTCATCCCATACTTGCATCATACTTTGCAATGCATTGCATTTGGGTTTGAGTGACTGCGATGCTTTATGACATGATTGATTGTGAATGTGATTGTGATTGTGGTTACTTGGCCGTAGCATGGCGGGACCATGTGGATAAGGGTGTGCTTCCACCGTGGGTGCGAGTCCCTAAAGGAATGATACATGAGACTTCCTCCGTGGGTGCAAGTCCTTAAAGAATGATTATATGCATGATATGTGGTTAATGGTTGTAGCAAGGTGGGACCTTGTGATTATTTGTTGGTCGTAGCAAGGTGGGACCTTGTTATTGTTTGTTGGCTATAGCAAGGTGGGACCTTGTGATTGTTTGTTGGTTGTAGCAAGGTGAGACCTTGTAGTTGTTTGTTGGTTGTAGCATGGTGGGACCATATGGTCTTTGTTATGTGTTTGTTGGTTGTAGCATGGTGGGACCATGTGATGTTTGTTTATGTGATTGATTGGCTGTAGAATGGTGGGACCATGTAGTGTTTTTTCGTGGAACATAGTTAGACTATGTGACTACTGTGACATTGTTGTTGTGTCACATGGTGGGACCATGTGTACGCATGTATGTTTGTTTTGATTTAAAGCATGGTGGGACCATGTAGGATGTGCTTGAACATTATGGAATTATGTGATTAGTATTAACATAGTGAGACTATGGGAATTGTGAATTATTGACTGGCTACAATTAGATGTGGTATGTTTCCATGTGAATAGTGATTTTACATGATGATTGTAATATTCATGCTAGTTTACGAGATATAATATGACAACATATTAATATACATATGATTGTGGTAGTATATGTTGGGTGAAATGCATGAAATAAACTGTATTGATTTACGTGCATAAAAGTTGGTATTGTAGTCTTGTAGGATTTCTCTGCTAGGCTTCAGCTGATCCGCATCTCTACAGCTCATCTGCTCGTTTGACGTGCCTGTCTAGAGATGAGATCCCTTTGGTTTTCATTACTTGACTTTCATGATGGTGTACTCATGGTTTTTGATTACATTTCTTTGACCATGTGTGGGCAGTGAACTTGTAACAGAGATTACTTGGTTTACTTTACTCTATTTTGATTGTGGGTTGATAGCTCAACATGCTTGGTTGGGCTATGGTTTTAATTCTGATAGACTTCCGCTGGTATTTGTATTTGTTGAGAATCTGATTCAACTAGGTAGGGGTTGATATTATGGTTTTTTATCCGTATCCACGTGGTTGGTCCAAAGGTCGGTTCCTTGGAATCCTCGAGATCCCATACCTCGGATTTGGGGCGCGACAATTTATTTGATGGTTGGTCCGGTCAATCGGGCAATTGGAACTTGTTGTTGAGGGACTTGTATTTATGCAAGACCTCCTTGGGTGTATATTCCCTAAAAGGTAATTCGTTGCTGTGGGTAACCGTCCATAGGTGTATATTCCCTAAAAGGTTAGGGGTGACCAATCCTTGGGTGTGTATTCCCTGAAATGGTTAGGGGTGACCAATCCTTGGGTGTGTATTCCCTGAAATGGTTAGGGGTCGAGACCATCCTTGGGTGTGGATTTCCAGAAAGGTTTCGAAAATAGCTACGTGAATTGGTCCCTGGTAGGTTGAAAGTCCTACGGAACCATGCTGCGCAACATGGGATTACGAGAGTCAGTATTCAGTTGTATTAAAGTGAATACCTTGCAATTGTTCTTGCTTGTTAAGGGAGTCTC
>JAUPMG010004333.1:0-15985 GCA_031762675.1 Pachysandra terminalis | reverse complement strand
GTAATATATCAAAACAGCTTTGCCAAAATATATCAATTATGCCAACAAATAGAACCACTAGAACGTGAGTTCTAACAGTTATGATCTAGGTCATACAATCTGTCACCCTTAGGTGACATTCTGCTCTCAGAATGCGAATCCGCGTTTTGATTGTGAGAACGTCACCAATCCGTGGATTTGAAAATTCAATCCTCGGATTGGTGTAAATGCATAGTAAATGTTAAATTTGAGATATTTTCAAAACATTTAGGGATTAGGGTTTGAAAAAAAAAATAGATATTTTTGTTATTTTGGGGGATTATATGAAAATACAAAAATAGAAGAGTTTTATTCTAAAAAAAAGGTTAAATTAAGTTGATAGATATCCATCATGAACTATTATATCTTTGTGCAGAAGTACAGTTTGTATGTATATATACACATGCTATGTATGCGTAGGCGCTTTGGACCATAAGTTATTTTCAAGTTTGGCACTCTCTCCCACACCAGCTTAGCGTTTTGGTGACTTAGGTTGTGATTCACATTATCATGTTTGAAAAGTAATACCTCAGTGGATTTACTACACCATTTTGAGAAGAAATATCTAACAACCCCAACTGAAAATGGTTCATTCCTCAAAGTTTCAAAGAATTCAAACCATTTTTCAGTTGCCTAACGTAACGGGAGCGCTATCATTGAAAACCAAAGGGGTTCTGATACTAGAAACAAGTTTTCTGGTTTCTGGTTTCCTGGAATAATGTTGTCTCTGACACGTTATGTGTATTTCATTTCTGGCCGGATGACCCGCCCGACCGATCAGCCCGGTCTTATTTTTGGACGGGTATAGGCAAGACAAGAGTTAGTAGTCTGTAGGATCGGACCAGGCTAAAATTTAAGGTATGGTCAGTTTTTCGGGTCAGATTTGAGTTTATATTAGATTAGGCCGGCCAGTCCGAGATTATTGAGAAAATATAACTCTTACTTAAACACATCATCATATTTGTGATTATAATTTAGTGTTGAGAAATTTATATTCTACTCATGGAAACCTGGGTTTGAATCTTAGCCATAATAAAATAATAAAATTTGTGTCCCATTTGTACGGACATGGGCGGGCTCGAGCTTTGCAAATAGATATCTGACAAACTCAGGCAAACAGATCGACCTGGCCAAGATCAGACCAGCAAAATAGCTCTTATTTGTAGATTGTGACCCGCCCCGTCGCTACCCTATGCTGGACAGATTTTTATTTGAAAAAAACAAATGAAAATCTTCCGGGTCACCCAGATTAACAACTCATTAACTTCGGTTCAAAACCCGATCCGTTTTCTTTCCAATTTCAAGGTCGCCCACGGTTTGGAACATTCGAAGTTTGGAGGACAAGAAAGCCAAAGCTTGGAACTTTCACATTGACTTGCTTAACATTCCCATGTATGTCTCGGTAGTCGGTGTGACCTCCTCTTCAGCTCTTATTCTAATGCGTTAATGATCGAATACGTCTCGTACAGCATCTCTATACACCCACACTAAACCTTGATTTCATGGCGTGGGCCACATCTGACGTAACTCAGTTTTCTTAAACTGGTCAATATAACACCGGATCAATCCTCAATTACACGTACGGATGGTCCTGGCTTCTTGCTGACCGTTGAATAAAAACGAAAAAACGAAACAGGAAACCAACTCCCACGTTCCTTCACTTTCTTCTATAAGAACTGAACCAGCTAACGCTCACTGCATGAAAACAAAGAAAAGAGAGAAGAAGAAGACAGAGTCTCACACCATGCATAAGAGCCCTTCATCCTCGTATATGGGTCCGGGTACGGGTCTCGACATAGCCGGGACCTTCTTCAAGCCCATCCAACAAACCGCACCTCCATCACCCACAAAGCGTCACACGAAGATCTCCATCATCGGTACCGGCAACGTCGGCATGGCCATCGCTCAGACCATCCTAACCCAAGATCTCGCCGACGAACTCGCCCTCGTCGACGCCATACCCGACAATCTTCGCGGCGAGATGCTCGACCTCCAACACGCCGCCGCGTTCTTGCCGCGGACCAAGATCCTCGCGTCCGTTGACTACGCAGTCACTGCAGGATCGGATCTCTGCATCGTCACTGCCGGAGCACGCCAGATCGCCGGGGAATCAAGGCTTAACCTACTTCAACGGAATCTGAGCATGTTTCGGGATATTATACCGCCGTTAGCACGATACTCGCCTGATTCGGTACTTATGATTGTATCTAATCCGGTGGATGTGTTGACTTACGCGGCGTGGAAGCTTTCGGGGTTTCCATCTAACCGTGTGATTGGTTCGGGAACGAACCTCGACTCGTCTAGGTTTCGGTTCCTCATCGCCGATCATCTCGACGTCAACGCTCAGGATGTCCAGGTAAGTTTATTTTCACTGAGGACATTTTTGATTGGTTCGTTACCAAGGTGGGGGTCCCACTTTATCTAAAATTAGCCCAACCATGTTTGGAGTAATGAGTTTCTCTTTTTCATACTGGGGTGTTTGGGCATTGCTGAAAGGGAAAAGGGTTTTCCTATCGGGAATTGGCATTTGTTAGGAAACGGATTTGAAAAATCAGTGAGAAAATGGTTTTCCTTGTAATGGGAACTGACGAGAAAATGCATGGGAGATTTAAATATGTCTCCAAATGAATTTTTATTTTCTGTGTCAGGCATTTTCTAATGTTTCATTTCTCTTTCCTGTTTCCTACAGGTTTCACTGTGTTTTTTATTTCCCACATTTTGTGCAACTTCTAGTACACAATCTCTGTGTTTTCTGTTCCCCACATTTTGTGAAACTTCTAGTACACAATCTCGAAAATCTCCCAATGTTTCCCATGTAGTCTCCCACGTTTCTCTTTTTATGGGAAACCATTTTGTACCCATTTCCGATTTGATTTGTTGGAAACTCCAACATTCCTGAGAAATACATTTCCTTGCAGTTATGAGATGTACGTTACATTATTTGTCTTGTTTTGGCTCTGCGTAGGGATGTGCAAAGGGGTCCTAGCCGAGACGGGATCGTCTGTTCCTTTGGTGAAGAGACAACCCGGAGGTGAAATGATATTTTCGCCCTCGGACGTGGGCTTTGCCCTCGGGTTGTCTCTACACCGCAGGAACAGCACACGGGATCCCAGCACAGAGGATCCCGGTCCCATGCTAGCCCAACCTAACACCATTTGGGGTTCGTGACTCATAGCACGGCATGGCCCTGATATGATTAGATTCTGGACATATTAAATGCTAAACCTTAGCATGACCCGGTACAACTTCATAATAATCGTGCCTCATACTATTAGGGATGGCAACGGGGTGGATTTTGACGAACCCTAACCCCGCCCCTAATACCAAAACCACTCCTAACCTTGTAGGGGCGGTAGTAGGGTAGGGCAGGTTCGACTCGGTTACAAGGTTCTTTTAAATTAAATTTTAAATATTATATATATATGTATACTTTTTTTTATTGCTTAAATATATATGCATATAAAATATATATTTATACATAAAATAAACATTTAAAACATAGGTGAATGACAACGGGACATGTTGAGCCAAACCCTAATCCGACTCACAAATTACCAAGCTCTAACCATTAAGGACGGGGCAGAGCGGGTTACCCATTTAACCAACCCATTGCCATCCCTACATACTGTGTCAGGCTTGAGGGACACACGAGCTTTATCGTGTCGAGCCAGCACGTGCGGCCCATTGTACACCCTTTCGCTCTACGGACCTGAGTAGGCGCTTTCCTGGACCATTTATTTCTCTGTTTTAAAACAGACTTAGAATTCGTTTGTATAAAATATTTTTTGTTCTCTTATTTACCCCTGACATTTTGTAAAATGACAACAGGCATATATTGTGGGTGAACACGGTGACAGCTCGGTAGCGCTGTGGTCGAGCATTAGCGTGGGAGGAGTACCGGTACTGGGCTTCCTAGAGAAGCAAGCAATTGCTTACGAGCAAGAAACACTGGAGAAGATTCACAAGGCAGTGATCGAGAGTGCATATGAGGTGATAAGTCTCAAGGGTTACACCTCTTGGGCAATTGGGTACTCAGTGACCAACCTGGCTCGAACACTTCTGAGGGACCAGAGGAGGATCCACCCAGTCTCGGTTCTTGCCAAGGGCTTCTACGGCATCGACGACGGGGAGGTGTACTTAAGCTTGCCGGCTAAGCTTGGAAGGGGAGGGGTTCTGAGTGTGACCAACGTGCACTTGACGGATGAAGAAGCACAGCGACTCCGCAACTCAGCTAAGACTATCTTGGGGGTTCAGAGCCAACTTGGGATTTAAGTGGACAAAGCCAAATAAGGAACCTCTTTGTTGGGGATTTTGAGTTTATGTAGGTGTGTTTTGGACTTTCGGTTTTCCCTTCCCAACTAACAAACGTTCTCCTATTTTGTATTTATCTATACTGTATTTTCTATTTTTAAATTACGATAGTTGGGTGATTATGGTCTTTCGATCACTGTATTATGCATCTATCACCTTATTCTGCACCTAAAAGACAAGACACCCAGTAATACTACGAAAACTATTTGATTTGGTCACAAGATCTTGTGATTAGTTTAATTTTTATGGATTAAGATATGATTAAAGTGAGTTTACAAACAATTATGATTCCTGACTCGTGTAGATATATAATTTAAATTGTAAGGATGGATATGGGATGGAAAAAAGAATGAAGTTCTTTCTATGGCTATATAACTTGGGCCATTTGGAATCAAAGGAACTTTCTCCTCCTTTTTTGATGGAAGAAATAAGTATCCCCTTGGAATAGGAACGAGGATCTTCTCTGAATCTGGGTTGTGTCAACCTTGTGTGAACCTCATATGGGGTTGACACATGTCTCCTGTAGACCCCCATGAAAAAGGGTGACTGACATTTCTAAAATCCTACGAGACCTGTAAACCCTAAACTGACTTCTAACCGGTGATGGACAGTCTTTTTTGTGGGTCCTCTTGAGGCAGGTGTCAATCTCGTGTGAGATTCATACGAGGTTCACACAACCCAAGTTCACAGAAGATCCCCGTCCTTAAAATAGCCTCTTTTGCTCCGAATTGCCTTAAATAATATTTTAAAATCCTTCAATAACATAGTGCTATTTTTTATTTTTATAAATTTATATATACTTTTACGTAATTCAAGAATTCGAATCTAACCTAAGAGATGTGAATGCACTTCTTGAAGGTAGTTGAAGCCTCCCACCCCAATGTGTATGAGATTTAGGCAACACTTTACACTTGCATATTCCTATTTGTAAAAATTTCCAACAGTTATTCCATTTAATCTCAAAGATTACACAATTGTTACTTTGGATAGATCTTTGTAAAAACAGACATTCTTCTTTTAGGAATGATGTTTATTCACAAATATTAGTTGATTCCTAACTGTTCATTGATACAATGGTTCATGATATTGTCTGCTATAGAATTAGCCTCCCGATAGGTATGGCTAATAATGATTTTATTGAATTTGATCACTAGTTGCCTGATCTCCTGTATAATTCCTGCAATTTACCACAGTGGAATAGCATTTGTCTTTCAACAAGTTTATGATGAGAAGACGGTCTCCTTCAAGGTGAATATGGTGGAAACCTCTATGCCTGCAAGTTTTAGACTTTCCAATGCCCCATATGCTTTAGCCATAATATTATTATCTCCCTCCATGCTACAACCCACACCAGCTAAGAAAAATCCATTTGAGTCACGAAGAAGCCCTCCATAACCAAATCCACCTGTACTTTTTTTATATGCTCCATAAAAATTGATTTGATCAGAGGATGAGTAGGTGGTACCCAAGACACAATGATTGGAGCAGTGGTTTTATGCTGATTATCATACATTGAATTCTAGAAATCTTGATAGCTTCTGTTTGCTGCCTCAACAACACTCATTGGGGAGAAAAAGGTGTCGTCAAATACTGCAGCATTTCATGCCTTCTAGATCTCTCAAAGAGTAAAACCCACTAAGGAAGGAATGATTCAAACCTGGAATTTCATTAGTGTTGGCTTTCAAGAATATTTCAAAGCCAATAAATGTTGGATATCCCAGAAACAGGTGGGTTTGTGAATATCAGTATATGTGGTGTTGTTGAGGATTATTTTATATGCCGATGCCACGAAGAATACGCCTTTGTTATTTGGAGCCCAAATACAATGATCTCACGTAGCTTCACCAAGGATTGGAAATTTTAATATCTCATGCACTATATCATCTGGTCACGGGTGATGCAGTAGTGAATAATTCCATATCCCATTGCCTTGAAATATAAGTCGAGCTACCCATTCAATTCTGCAATTCGTAAGCTTGAAGGCAGATAGTTGATCTTGAGAAAATTCTCTTACACATCTATCTTTCTATATATTAATTGAATGTCCACGACCAACAATCCATAAAATGCCAAGCTTCAAGGACTTTGATGCCCTTAAGATATTCTTCCAACCTTGAGAATCTCTTGGTCTAATATTCTGCTAAAGTAGAGGGCCTCGAGTTAGATAGTTTTGTGACATCAGTATGCTCCAAAGAGAATCCTGTCTAGAGAAAATCTGCCAAGCTTTTTTGGTCAATAATGTTTGGTTCATAATAAGTGGTTTTTTGATATTTAAACCACCATTATGAAGAGGTTGGCAAATTTTCTCCCAATTAATGTTATGGAGTTTTCTTTCTTGGGTTGAATGGCCCCAATAGAAAGCTCGGGATATGGCATCCAACTTGTTCTAGGTTTTTTACGAAAGTTTTGTTGTGGACATGGCATAAATGGGGATGGAGTTAAGGAGTGAGTTTATGAGTGTGGTTCTGACAGCATGATTTAACAATTTACTTTTCCAACTGGCAAGCTTAGATTGTATTCGGCTGATCAAGTTAGAGAAGTGGTGATAGCAGAGAGATAATGGTTGAAGAGGTAGACCTAGATGGGTTGTGATGGTATTGATGTTGGTAATATGCATGATTGTAAGGATATGGGTTCGATGGCATGGTGATTTTGCCTCATTGAGTCCTTGGCCAGATGCATCACAACACGTTTGTAATATATTGTGAATATTTGTTGATTCCTTGATGCTAGCTTGTCCAAAGATTAGGAGGTCATCCGCAAATTGCAAGTGGGTGGTTGCATTGCAGTTGCGACCGATTTTAACTCCATGAATTTTCCTCTGATCTTGTAGATGAAGGAGATTGCAAGATAGTACTTCGCTGCAAAGGAGAAATATGTATGGTGATAGTGGGTCACCCTGCCTTATTCCCCGTTGTGGTGATATTGAGCATTCCTTGGAACCATTGATGAGGATTGTATACTTGACTGTTTGGATACAGAAGTTGATGAGGTTGATCCAATTGTCCAAGAAGCCAATTCTCTGCAGAACTTTGTCAATGAATGACCACTCAAGGCGGTCGTATGCCTTGCTTATATCTAGTTTCACCGCCATTAAACCCTTCCTTCCACATTTGGATTTATAAATTGTATGAGAAAACTCTTGAGATAAAAGAAGGTTGTCTTGGATAATTCTTTGAGGAATGAATCACGCAGAGAGATAATCTTTGTCATAAGTGGTCGCATTCGAAGCACCGTGATTTTTGAGATGATTTTGTAGGTGAAAGTACATAAGTTCATTGGTTTGAAGTCTGATACCACATTTGGTTTTTGGAATTTTGGGATGAGTGAAATGAGAGTATGATTGATGTCTTGGTTGAATGTACATTGATCAAAGAAATCTTTAACTGTATCACAAACCTGTGGAACGACAGTTGCCCAATATTATGAGAAAAAGAACCATTGAAACAATCTATACCTGTAGCCTCGAATTGATTAAGAGATTTGGCTGCTTCCTCAATCTTAGAGTCAGAAATTGTTCTTAGAAGTTCAGCATTGTCCACCATAGTGATTGCTGGGACAATAGCTTCAAAAGTGGCATTTGGATCCTTGGATTGCTTGTGGAGAAGGTGTTTTTAAAATAATCAAGGAATAATTTGGAGATACCTTCTTGTCTAGTGATTTGTTCTCCACCATCATTCTTTAGTGAGAGAATCCTATTGTAAAGTCGATGAACCAAAGTGCTTGCATGGAAAAACTTGTTATTCTAGTCACCTAGCCGTAACCAATTGATTCTGCTTTTCTGTGCCCAGAAGAATTCTTCCTGATGAAGGAGTTCTTTATAGTGATACTATAATGCTTGCTCCTCAATCCCCAAGTTGCAAGTCACTCCAAAGCACTTTGTATATTGGATCTGAAGAATTCTGTTCCGGAGCTCTTTGATTTTTTTTGGTGAATGTTACCAACCTCATCACGATTCCATTTTTGGAGTGATTTAGCAACCTGGTTAAGTTTGAAGGTGTGACAGAAGGAAGGAGAACCAACAATTGGTCTTTCCCAACATTTTTTACTAGCTCCCCACATTTTTTATATTTTACCCAGAATTTTTCAAATTTGAAAGGTTTGTTACGACTTGGTGTAGAAGGACAAAGGTGAAGAAGGATGGGTCCATGGTTAGACTCAATGATTTCCAAGTGTTGAATATAGGCTCCAGGATATTGTATTCTCCAGTTTGATGTGCACACTGCTCAATCCAATCTTTTCCTGATAATTTTATGATCGCATTGACCATTTGTCCAGGTATATCGAGGTCCGTGAAAGTTAATCTCCAAGAAACCACAAGCATTTATCAGTGGCGAGAATTGTGACCAAGGTTTTAAAAAACGGCTTCCTACTTTGTCAATTGGGTGGTCTAATTCATTCCAATCACCTAGACAGATCCAAGGTAACTAAACCTTGCTACCAAAAGAAAGTAGTTCCTCCCATTGATGCCGACGAAGACGTCGGTATGGACTGGCATAAATGAACAAATAAAGGCAAGGTTGATGACCAAGAAGACAAATTTGAGCATGGATTACCCATGTAGTAGACTGAACAATAGTGATGGTAAATTGGTAATCATATCATGCCAACAAAGGAGAAGGCCACCAGAACATCCATGTGCAAGTACACACACGCAAAAATTGAAACCTAAGCGTGTTGCTATTGTTTTGGATTTTTTTAAGAGTGAGTTTAGTTTCAAATAAAAACAGAACCTGAGGGTGGTATGTCTTATTTAGTTCTATTAACTATCTAATTGTTGTAGTCCCACCTAAACCACGATAATTCCAAGCTAACATCGTCATAGTGACTGGTGGTGATTGGCCCACCACCACAGCCTCAGTACTCTCTCTCTCTCTCTCTCTCTCTCTCTCTCTCTCTCTCTCTCTTCTTACTTTTTTTTTTTATTGATATTTGCTTTTCTTTACCAAAATAAATAATTTTTTTTGGGCTTTTTACGGTCAATACCTTGTGTATTTATATTTTTACTCGTATATGTTTTAGTTTTGTTATCTCTTTATTATCATAATTGTAGTGCTTGTACCTTCGATGTTAGTCTGTAAATTTTTGTTATTTATTTCTATTGGATGACCATATCAATCTTTAGTAAAATATCTATTATTTTGCATGCATCCCTATATATTATTATATTTTTACATCTATACTCTTCCATTTATCACAATTGTGAATTTGTACACTCGATATTAAAAATCGTAGCATACACTCATTTTTTTCGTAAAATGATGATCAAGGTAATTTTATAAAAAAAGTTCTTTATTAAAACCTAAAGGCCCGGTTGGTTCATGGAATTGAGGCTGGAATTGAAATTGGAGCGTCCAATTCCAATTTTTCCATTTGGGAGTGCACTAAGGAATTTGAATTTGAATTCCACATAAATTTCACAGAATTCCATTGTAGGCTATTTTTGAAGCTATCGAATTCACAAGGGAGGCTGTTAATTGCCATTCTCCATCCCTTGGATTTTAAATGGAGGTAGCAATGGGTCGGGTCTGGTAAGGTTTTGATTATAATATAGTCTGAACCTGTCTATTTAATAAATGGATCACTTGGGTTCGGACAAATTAGTAGGTTTATAACCTAAATCCACCAACCTAACCCATTTATCATCAAGGCGGGTTTGGGTCGACCCAATTAAGAAAAAATATTTTCGTTAACCCGAATCTGTTGAAAAATCGGGTCAGCTCTGGAGGGTTGGGTCAGATTTTGCTAGAACTAGCAATGGGTCGGGTTTGGATCAGCATGTTGGCAGATTTATAGTGTAAAACCCGCCTACCCAACCCAACCAGTTCATTATTCAGGCGAGTTTCGGTTGACCCGATTAAGAAGTTTATATTTTTGTCAACCTAAACCTGCTAAATACTGGACGAGTTTGGGATGGTTGGCAGGTCAGGTCAGATTTTACCACCTCTATCCTTAACCCAATAATAAAAATAAATAAAAAAAATAAAAATTTACTCCATTCTCATCTTCCTTACTTCCTTACTCACTCCCATTCCTCCTAAAAACATCAAGAAAAAGAAAATCCAAATTCCAACTATTTTTTGACGTCCTCATAACTCAACCTGACTTTACTCGGTCTAAAGGTATTAATACCTATTAAAATGCCTACTTAATTCGTTTAAAACCAAATGGATTCGGGTAATATATTTGTAATCTTTATTTTGGTTATAAGAGAATCTACTATATATATATATATATATATATATATTCTTTACATTTTTAGAGATATAAGAACTTATATTACGAGGTTATATTTTTATTTTGTTTCCAAACAAAATATGTAGTATATCATTAAGGGTACAAATGCAATAAATTTTGCAAATAAAGGAATATGAATGCAAAAAAGTGATAACATAAAGGGTTTGAGGCACAAAAGCACTTATTAAGTAAAATGATATTATGATCATTCAATGAAAGCAAGTAATGAAATTTGCATGTTTTAACATCAGGTGTACAAACGTAACAATTATGATAATAGAGGGATAAAAATAAAAGTAAAAAAATATAGGGATATAAATACAAATACACCATAATATAGGGTATGACTGCAAAAAAGTCCTTTTCTTTTTTGTGAAATGCCAAATAAAATATCTTAAAATATAAAATTATTAACAAGCAACTGCACAATGCACGTGTTATGCACGTGCATGTAATCTGGTAAATTGGATAATTACTCTGTAAAGCGATAACGATATTTTAAAAAGGAAAATGTTTCTAAGTCGCATAAACTTAGGCTGCGTTTGCCCCGGCTTGTGCTTATAGATAAGCACTTATTGGATAAGTTGCTCAATGGAGCACTTATCCACAGTAACAATAAACTGCTTATTTGAAGAAAACAGCGTTTGGTAAATACATTTATTTAAGTTCTTATAAAAGTTTAGGGGTAAAATAGATATTATAAAAATATTATTAAAGTTTGGAAATAACACTTATTTAAGTGCATGTGAAAGTTTAGGGGTAAAATAGTCATTTTAAAAATATTACTAAATTTGTGAAATAGCTTAACGCATAAGAGGTTGGGAGAAGCTACTCTCAGCCGCTTCTCCTTATGGATAGCCTTCCTCTAGTGCTTATGGGTAAGCACTTACCCCTAAGCGCTACCAAACACATATTTAATTTTCAAAAGTACTTATGTAAGCTATAAGTTGCAATAAGTACTTATAGAAGCCGGGCCAAACGCAACCTAAAAGTTGTGGAGAACTAAAAAGGTTTATAAACTAATGTATCACCATTACGGGTGCAGTGGCCTGATTGCCCATCCAACCCGGTCAGCCCAACCTGGTATTTGGGCGGGCTTCAACAAGATTGTTAGCGCTCGCCAAGCTTGGGCAAGGCAAGTTGAAGCCTGACCTGGCCCAACCCACTAATAACACATTTTCATACGTTTTTACTTTTAAATATGCAAATTTACATCCATAAAATATCAAAATTTTCTTTTCCTTAAGAACTAGATATAGTTTTATTTATATACATGGAAACACTATTCTCCCATAAAAATATCCTAAAATGTCATATATATATATATATATATATATATATATAAAATTTAAATTAGAGAATTTGAGTTTTAGTTGAAAATCATATAGAAATAAGTAATGGAATAAAAATTGGATAATGATAAAAAATTAAATAAGCGGTTTTGTTAAGAAATTATCAAATTAAAATGTCACTGTATCTATTTAGATAATTTAAATAAATTTTAATTTTAGAAATAAGGATTTCTAGGAAGGGAACGCTTCCAAATATTGATCGTTGAGTCCATTGTTTTCCTATTAAAACAAAAAAAAGTTGTTATCAATATGTATGCATAAATATGAATATAATTCTATTTTTATAAAAAAAAAATTAATTAGGAATACTGATGTTGCATACATATCTAGTTGCACTATTATCTTCAATTACAATTGTTGTATGATCAACGTCTTTATGAAGGTACTTATATAAGTAGTACTTGATTGTTTTTCTTCGAGCATAGCATATAGCTATAGCATCTTGGTAATGTTGAATCATAATGTGTGGATCCCTGTGAAGGAAAAGATAATATAAATCTAATGCATCAACAACAATCAAGGGGATTGGTGTTATTCTTATAATTATTCAACTAAAAGGAATAAATCGGTGAGCAACTAAATAGAATAATAAAGAGACTAACTTGTGGAGTTGGGATAGGTGGATTCTCGAGTTACCAGTCCTATCTGAGTTTTTAAATACTGTTTGTAATTGATTTTTATCTTTTATTTTGTCAGGAAATTTATTTACAAATTCTAGCGCTCTTTCAATAGGGTGTATTGTAGCCTGATAAATATATTGTCATAAAAATCTTACTCTTGTTTGGAATAATTTTGTATTTCTTGATGATATTACCAATCCATTAGTTTTGGCTATATGTAAGAATATTCTTAAATGTTTCCGATGATGATCAATGTCTTTGAGAGTATTAGAATATCATCTATGTAGACTATGATAAAATGCTAATAATTATTGAAAATATCATTCATAATATGTTGGAATTCTGAAGGAGCGATCTTTAGCCCAACAGGCAAAACATTCCATTCAAAATGTCCAAAGGGTACAAAAAATGATGTTTTATATCTATCTTCTTCAGCTATTTGTATTTGTCAAAATCCAGATTTTAGATCGAATTTATAGAAAATATAAACATTATTTAACCTGTTAAGTAAGTCTTGTTTATTAGGTATTGGTGATCAAAAAGCTTAATTATTGCTAAACGCAATTACCTGTCGCCTTTTCGCTTTACGCGTGTCAGCTGTCATCACGGTTGTACGCTGATTTGATTTGAAAGGTAACTTTTGGAATGTGTCAGAGATATCTGACCGTCCTTATCACCTGAAAAAGGTAAAGCTTCTTCAAGAAGCTACCTCTGGAAATGGTTCATTAAACCGAACCGTTCCACGTGTCCAAAATCTAAAGGTATTGGTTAACTTCTAAGTTAACTGCATTCGAGACGAGCGAAGTACTAATGATTTGAACTTTTGATAAGACAAATCATAATTCCCTTAGAAGGACAATGACTTATGTTCTTACGGCACGCAACCTTTTAAGCACTCGAGGGAAAGAAGATTTCACTCTTCCTTCGAAGGACATATTTAGGGGCCTGCTATCCCTAATAGACTTCTCATATAGTTAAGGTTTTAAATAAATCCTCGAAGTCACATCTATTTATTCTCTAGAATAGACTTTGAGTGATTTTTTATTACATACCTTACATTTTAGAGGTGTTCCACTAAAGAAAAGATCTTGAAGGAATACACTCGAGGGAACTGTTTATACCTTCCAACTCAGAAGTCATTCTTGGATCATATCCACAGATTCCAAATGACCATTTTTTATGTTTTGTCTTAAAAGGTTCACAAAGCAAGTATATTTTCTCCTGCTAAAGCAGATTCGAAGGCGAACTCGAGGCTAACCACCTCCAAATGGCGAACTCGAATGCCAACCACCTCCAGATGGTGAATGCGAAGGAGGTATGTTCCCTCCTGCCAAAGGTGAATTCAACGGAAGAATATTTCTTCCTTAAGGTGAATTCAAGGATAACCAACTTGAGATGGTCAAATCATCAAAGGGCCTATCATCCTAAAAAAGACTTCCTCGAAAGACACAGATTTGAGTTTATCCCTTTGAATGCATTTTTTATGCATCCAAATTACTTGCTAGGACTCAAAGTCACTCTTATTCATTCTTATGAATTGATTTCGAGTTATACATTGGATATATTTCGATTCTAGAAGCAAATTCCCAATGGAAAGGGATTTAGAAGTCGAAGGCATACCATCTCTAGAAGTATTTCCTGAAGATAGGTTTCCCATGGACTTTGAGAACGTACTCTCACTTCGCTTTTAAGGAATTCACAAATGAACATATCTACTTCTGACTTCATTCAATTAGAAGGCACTCAGATTGGTTTCTGTAGCTATGAACCTTAAGCGATTTCAAAAAGGAACTCTTCTTTAAAGAGACTATTGGTCATGAAAACGAGTTCCTTGATAAGAAACTCAACTTCGAGTTTTTTATATGGGTAATTCGAGAATACATTGGTCACCTTGTGAGAATACAATTATTTTTGACTTCCTTCGAAAGAAGATAGCCGCCAAAGGGAGTTTCCTTCGAAATATGCAAACTCAGAAAGGCATTTATGACATTGAAGTGACTTATTAAAGTTAATTGAGACGGATTTTCGGAAGGAACATCGCGTGATAAAACCTCAGCTATTTATAATATATGTTGTATAACTTATCTAAAATGGGGTTTTGTCTTATCTGGAATGGCGGCAAGAATGGTGACGTTGCTTTCAGATCTTTTGCACGTAACACATGCCATTCAATGCGTATTCCTCAAGATCTAAAGCAACCTATCACAGAGCAAGTTTTTGAAGATTCATATGACTCATCCCTTTATCTGGAAATAACTTAGGCATGTTGAAATACATGTGGCGTTCGAGATATGTTTAATGCATGGGGATATTCTTAAGCACATGTTTGGACACTTGTTTAAATTACATTTGTCCTAATTTGATAGGTTAAATTCCCTATAAATAGCAGAACATATTCTCCATTAAGATATAGAATTTTATCTGAAAATTCTGAAACTTTATGAGGTAGAAGACAACAGTAAGTTAAGATTCTGAGAGAGAAAGGGGATAGTCAGTCATTTGAATTCCTTGAGGTTTTCTTGCTCTGAGATATGCATTCATACTGACTTTTCAGTTATTTCAACATTCTCTTTTTCCCTTGTCTTTTCTCTTTGTCATATTCACAAGTAACGTTTGAGAACGAACATTCTTGGCAGAACGGTTGTGCGACAGTTTAGGCTGTCTTGAGACAGATTCTCCTTACCTATTTCTCTGGAATGGTTGTTGCATTGATTCTTATGTATGAGGTGTCATTTAATTCTAATATATTTGGTCTTTTACAAACCCGGCATCACCAGTATATAGGATATCTTATCCACTCTAAAATCTTATTTAAGGGTTTATAATTTATTACAAGGCGGGGTATACCTCTTTCTATTTCAGCAGCTTTATATACATAAAAGGCCGAACAATTCCAAGGGGAATAACTTGGTCGAATTAATTTTTTTTTATCTATTAATTCATCAATTTCTATTTTACAATGTTCTATTAAATATTTGTTCATTTGTATTAGTCTGGCTATAGAGGGAATATTATTTTCATTCAATTCTGTTATATATTATAATTTGACAACATGTTTCTTTCTTTCCCAAAAAGCATTAGGGTGGTCAGAACAGACTTCCTTTTCTAATTTCTACTGGTATTTTGAATTTTTTTTTTTTTTTTTGTAATTTGTCTTCAATTTTGAAGTATTTAATATCTTCTTTTAAATGTGATATGAATTTTTCTTTTAGTTTAATTGTGTCCTTTAATTCTTGTAATATCTCAGTATGTGGATTTTCAATAAATTCAAATTTTATTTTGGGTATTATCAATAGGAACCGAATCCTCTCAAGTTATAATCACTTGTTAGTTGATTTGAAACCAGTTAGAATGCGACATGTGGAATAAACTGGCATATCATTATTAATGACTGCATGCTTTTTCCCTCGATTTTTGTGCTTGAAAATTTAAAATTTATTGTAAATT
>JAUPMG010004324.1:0-15985 GCA_031762675.1 Pachysandra terminalis | reverse complement strand
ATGCCAATACAATGTAGAAGTACCTCAGAGCCGTCTCCCCGAACATCTCTTCTTAATGGCCACGCATGGCCAAACCTCGCCCTGCCGGGCCGATTCTCGTGCCCACCTTGGCACTGTCAGGGGCCAAGCACCATGCAACTCTTGGCCCGTGACAATAGGGAAAACTTGTCTCATCAAAGCGCACATGGTGCGATATATACACCCTGACGGTGTCGGGATCCAAACACTGATACCCCTTGTGCTGAGAGCAGTGTATACATTGTTGCCGACATGTCGCCATTTCGGAGGTGGGCGACACGAAAACAGGGTATAAGTCGTTTTACCCTGGTTTTGGCGACATGTCAGCGACATGGGGGAAAAATTTCAATTTCTTTTCGATATTTCCCCCATGTCTCTCGACATGGGGGCAATTTTTTAATTTTTTTTGAAATTTTTAAAAAAAATTAAAAAAACATGTTAGACATTTGTTTTTGCATTTTTTGATGTATTATGATGTATTTATACACTACTTAGGGTCGTTTAAAACTTGGGGGGGAAAACCCATCAAAAACCCCACATTTCCCCAGATTTTCCCATAATTTCCCCCATGTTTCCCTTTTCGCCCTCATGGATATGGCATTTATTTCTAGTTTTATGTATCTTTTAGTTTGACTTACATTCACTTTTAGTTTGACTTAATTAGATGTAGCATCTTTTTTACAGCTTACAGACCCGACAACATGTAAGTTGACCCTCCTCAAATAATGACTTTTAATGTGTCGGCATTTTTTTTTACATTTTTGATGTATTTGGATGCATTTATTAATTAGACATGTTTAAAGTTCCAGCCAAAAATCCATAAAAAACCCATGGTTCCCCACATTTCCCCGACATTTCCCCATTTTTACACCATGTCGACGACATATCCCCAATGCCACTTGGTGACATGCCAGGCGACATCGACATGACGAGCCTTGGTTGAGAGCTGTAACCTAAGGAAACACACTCAACAGTTTTTGGCTATAGTTTGCTAATAACATCAGCACTAAGGTGTGGGTAATAAGCACACCCAAAGACACAAAGATCAGTGTAACAGGGTTGACGACCAAACATGCGGGAAATGGGAGAGCCCCACTAGAGGACAGGAGTGGGAAGGCGGTTAATGAGATAAACCACAGTAGACATCGCTTCAACCCAGAGATTGAGCGGTACACCACTAGAAACAAGAAGGGTACGTGCCATTTTGGAGATGTGGCGATGCTTGCATTCAACAAGGCTATTTTGTTCCAGGGTTTGAGGACATGAAATACAGTGGTGGATGCCAAGGTTGGTGCACAACTCAGAAAGTGGAGAATTAACATATTCTTTACTCCCATCACTTTGAAAAGATTTTAAAGAACTGCCAAAGTGATTTTTAGTTGATGCAAGAAAGGTTTTAAAATGAAGAACCTCTGATTTTCGACGCATAGGGAAAATCCAAGTGTAGCTCGTGAAATCATCAGTAAATAAGAGATAATATTTAACCTAGAGATAGATAGAACAAGGAGAAAAGACACTTGTTTCATTACTGATGGTAGATGAGAGATGTGTCGACTTACTGTCACATCTCAATTCCAGGGTATACCCATCTGGAGTCACCACTGAAATCCGGTAGATGCAACTCTCACCTCCTCCACAGGAGGTGGCAAACAAGTGAATAGCAAGAGTCAATTATAAATCTAAATTATAGAATTACTTTACCAGGATCTCTACTAACCAAGTTCATAATGCTGAAGCTTCTACCCAAGCCCGCCAGTTATCTATCAGAGTAAGCAGCATAACTTGAAAAACATATTTCACGAGAGGTGAGCTATAAAGCCCGTGAGTAAACCCGCAATAACTGGGTATTTACTCAGAAGCACAGACCAATATTAATATATGGAATACCTTAAAGGTGAATAAGATGTTCAAGCTTTAATCCTTACCGATCAGAAAAAGATTTATTCCTTGCCACTTATACATTTATATGGTTAACTTCTATGAAATTCTATTCACTACATGCTTGTAGTCCATCACCAATATCTAAATAGTTCTAATGTTATTATCGAATTAATTCCTGTCTTAATCACCATTTAATACTACATTAACCTCTACACGATTTATTTCTAAATATCTACTGGATACACTACTAGTCACATTCATAAAGTGATTTATGAGAAATTCATACTATGGTACTTGACATTGTTCTATTCAAGGTCTTAACATATTCTAAATACCATCTTTAACATTTATTAGTCACACCCTTTAACATCTACTAAATACTATTCTAATCAAACACATCACAACAATCAGCACACCATGCAGTTCACTCATTCATTCGCATTGGGTTTGGTAAAATGCATGCCAGTCCGCTCACATTTACGTAACTACATGATGCAGTATGCTCCATGCTCATTCTCAAGAGAGTCAAGTCTCTCCGTTTCCGCAATTCACAATACAATCACGTAAACATGTAAATGCATGCCATTGCCAAGTATGACCAATGATGTCCATGCCAGATCCTACCTATCCCACTAATGGTGCCAATTGCCTACACGGGTCTCGTAAGACTACAGGATCAAAGACGGTGTTTCTTTCTATCACATCCCACCAATGTACCTTTGGCTACACATGGGACACAATAGGCTACAGGACTCTCGGTAATGCTATGTGTACATCACAGTTTTAGGGACTCTCAACCCATGGGAAGCTCAAGTCCTACCTCTATTTTTTTTATCACGGAATGAGTCAGGGATCCCTCGGCGTTAGCACAAGACTCTCCCCTATGGCACATCAGGTCACTTCTTACAATGGTTATTTATCTACTTGAGCATCTTGGACTATCTTAGTCCTGACTCATTTCTTGCCTCTTTGGGCATTCTCGTCATTATAATTATCCATTCCAACTCATCTTAGAGTTGAGCCACAATTAGTCATCTTGACCATGGAGTCATCATGCAATGCAATGGTATTTCAATTCAACTAAATGTAGTAAATAGAAAACATTCCATTACAAAAGTATCTACAACCATTCAGATCATTATACATCATGGATTCGCACTTCCATGTTACCACATAACTTGGAATCACGCACAAATTTCTCTTTTACACATACCATGCCATTCATAAGCAATGAATAATTATGTCCAAGCACTATCAAGGATTCACATCATTATGCCTTTTCATCACTTTACCTTATTATGTGTACTATTAAGCACAACATCATTTCGTCTTTCGTTTAGTCTATCTTAATCATATAGACAATTCATATCACTATATTAGAGATTCAAAATAGTCAAGGTCGTATTTACCTTGCAACACATCTACTGTACAAGCATACATATCAGCATATACTTCAACTGTGGTTAGCACATACATGTGTTTAAGATAAATTCTTCATCCAATTATGATTGGTCTTCACATCTCATTAGAATTATTTCATATATATTCTCTTAGGATTAGTTCACGCTTCTCACTAGGTTTATTCCATGCATTATAAATATTCAGCTTTTCCCTTGATCAGTTTCTATTATTCATTCCACAGGTCTTAGACCAGATTTCTCGGGTATTCAGCCCTAAAATAGTTAAGTGAATTCCCACGTGACTAGGCAATTATCATTAATGTCTATAATCTAGGTCACCTTCCATTCTACAATAATCCCCGTTCATGAATTCATAGGTTTGTGTAAGTACATACATTAACTAGAGTCAATTCGTTCAACCTCTTCGGGCCAGTTCACATACGGGTCAAACATTCCCTTTAACAACTTGTCATTATTCACATGAGTTTCCTTTGGAATTTATACATCGTTCCATTATCATACAACAACCCAACTTAGTAGCATATTCATTCATGTCTTATACTCACATTCACCTTTATTCACAATTAACGGTTAATACTTACTCAGAGCATTTAATAGTCAAAATGGTCAGAAGGACAAAGTTCAAACAGTAGTAGTCTAGAAATTTGACTAAGTTTGAATACGTTGAATTTTTGCCAAAACATTTTTAAAGTCTAGGATACAACACTTTTCCTACCTGATTTTTGGTATCTAACCAAATTATGATATAACTAAATAGTACAAAAATCACGGGCCTCAAATGTTGGCTAAAAATGTCCCTACTCGAAAATCATGATTTTGACAAAAGTCCTGAAAACTGGAATTTGTTCTAAAATCGGAGAGTTGACTTTTTACTCATTCAGAATTAGGGTTTGAGAGTATTTTTATTGAATCCAAATTGGGGGGATTTCCTTATTTACATGTAATATCTTAAGTAAATGGAGAATAAAAATATGTGGACATTTCCTTAAAATGATATTCAGGTAAATAAGTTGCATTCTGAAATGCTGGACATTCCTGAGGATCAATGCTGAAGAAACAGAGCATTGAAGACCAACATTACATATGGTCAGTGGACTCTCGTCGATGTGCCAACAGAACCTTTACCTATCGTCGGCAGATCTCGTCGCCACACCGACGAGTTCACCGACAGACAACCTCAACAGTCGTCGACAGACCCCGTTGGCACACCGACGACTTCACCGACAGACAACCTCAACAGTCGTCGACAGACACTGTTGGCACACTGACGGGTCCACCGACGCACGGTACTTCCGAATTCCTGGTTTTCCCCAATCTTCCCAATTCCAACCCTTTGGTCATCCCACACCTTAAATGGGTCTATAATTACTCTAATCACATCCTAAAACATAGTTTTGTGCATTCTAATCAATTTATGGAGCTAAACAACATATTTTCTTACTTAAGTTGAGATTACAAACCCTAGTCTAGGTTTTTGCCCCAATTTCGAATTACCACATCAAAGCTACACACACTACTTAATTCAACATGATTCTCACTAATTTCTATCACAATTAGATGTTAATTAGTTCTACATAGAACCAGTATTTGGGTTTTTACCCAAATACCCAAGAAATTGAAAGTTTACTCTCCTCGTGTTCTTTGAAGCCGCGGATTCCCTTCAATCTTTGATGCTCCATGCTTTCCCTTCGATTTCCGATGCTTCAAGCCTTCTTCCTTGACCTTTGATGTTGAACTTCCCTCTTCCAAGCTATAGGGTTTCTCCCTCTCTCAAATCTCAGCACTTTAGGGTTCTGAGAGAGATAATGTTCCTTTTATACTCATAAGGACTAAGGGCCTGTTTCGTTGGGTCATTAATGAGTTTTTAGGGTCCGACTCCAAAACCGGGTGGTTGACCTGTTTGCTGATTCTAAGCAACTCTTAAGGTTCTACAACCTAAATTAATTCATGGAAATTACTCACAAATGTTTCACTCGCCCCTAGGCAAATTTTACTGATTTACCCTTGCTCTCTAGTTAAATGACTAAAATACCCTTATGTAAATTTTTGGGTCGTTACACTTACCCAACGCACATCCCTTACAAAAATATTTTTGAGAGCGAAAGTCAGAAGATAACAGTTGATTAGAATCTAAGTAAGACATGACTTTGTGAGATGGATGGCCTAGGCTACTGTGCCAAACGGACGAAGGCAGACTTGTAGTAGCAAAAACCTGCGGAACAGGATGAATGGAAGACAAAGGATAGAGGCCATCCCTACATAGGCCCTAAAACAAAAGAGCACCAGAGGTGAAGTCCAAAATGTAAAATCTATGAGCATCAAAGGCAAGCAAGACATGATTATCCTGAGTAAATTGTGCAACTGAAAGAAGATTCTTACGTATATCAGGAATATGATAGACATTTGTAAGTAGAACTAAGAGGAAGAGACATGTTACCAGTGTGGGTGCTAGGAAGCTAATCACCATTGCCAAGAAAAACCGAGTCTGATCTAGTGTAAGGGGTACAGTTCTGTAGAGACCGGGGATCTTCAATCATGGGGTGGGTAGCACCCATATCCGGTTACCAATTAGGGTCATGTGCAGTCATTGGCTGATAAGACAGATGGGGTTACTTGAAATGAAGGCAGAGAGACCTGCTGGGAATAAGCCTGTGACTGATAAGCCGAAGGAGGAGACGGTTGAGCCAGTTGGAGACCAGCAAATGCATTATGCAGAGAATCAGTAGTAGGAGGGCGTGCATACCTCTGAGGACAATAAGGTGCCAGTTGTCTAGGGCCATTGCATAGCTGACAAAAGGTACTAGAAGCAGAACCAAGAATCCCTGAAGTAACAGAACGATTGCCAGAACCACGATTATTATTACTATTGCGGTTTCGGGTACGATTTCGGTTCTGGTTGTGTCCACCACTAGGATTGTTGCCTTGTCCAGAATCACGGTAGTTTCGAGAATGTGACGACCCTGAGTTCTGCTGATATTGGGTAGCCTTGACCGTTGCCTGAGTGGACTGAGAGGTAGTGGAAATCTGAGCCTCAAAGGAAAGGAGGCGAGTGTGAAGGTCATGAAAGGGTGGGAGAGGGGAAAAATTCAGAATTGCCGTAACAAGCATAGCATATTCTGATCCAAATCCACGAAGCACAAATGACACTAGATCAGTAGTGCTAACAAGTTCATTAATGGTAGCCAAGGAATCAGCCAAACCTTTGGCAAACTATAAATACTCGAAGATTGTTTTGTTGTCGTTGCAGATGGACATAAGGGTAAACTGGATATGTGTGGCATTCGCAACAGATTGCTGGGAGAAATGCTGCTAAAGGCAATGCCATATTTGTTGCAAGGTATTGAGACCAACAACCATAGGCAAGATAGGCTCAGAGAGCGTGGCACTAAGAAGATTGACAAGAGTCTGGTCAGTACGATACCAAGTCAAATACTCAGGATTTGATTCGATCCCAGATTCTTTGGAGCTGTTAGTTAACTTCATTGGCTGAGGTTATTTCTCATATTTAGATGGCTACTTAATCTGAATCAAGTTCTCTTCCATTTGAAAGGTTTACTTTAATCACCTCTTGTAGTGATTATAGTTGTGGCAATTGTGGTGGTGGTCATGGTTGTAAACATGGTGGTGGTAGGGGTGGTTGTTGTGGTCGTGGGGATTGTATTGATTGAGAGGGAGGCCGGGCCAAGCTACGAGATCCCATACCTGTAGTTGTCATATTATTGGACATGCTAGTTGATTATTATTGGGACCTTTATGGTAATCTTGCCTCTACTAGTGATGATTTGGGTACTATGCTTAGTCCTCCGGTAACTACTTCGGGCGGTAACTTGCTGTCTATTATAGAGGATGAGTACTTTTGTCTCCTTGCCTTACAACCTCTTTCATCCATTGCTACTTTAGCCCATTCTGGACTCCTATTGTTTGTGTTGCTTCTACATTTTCACCTTGGGTTATTGATTTTGGAGCCACTAATCATATGACTGGTGTTCCAGATACTCTCCAGTTTCGTTCTTCATTTTCTATTCGGGATGTTACTCTTGCCGTGGTACGAAATCTGATATTACTGATTTTGGTACTGCAAATCCTAGTCCCTCCTTTCCCTTATTATTTGTATTGTTAGTACCTAAATTTCCTTTTAATTTGATACCTGTCAGCAAATTAGCAAAACTTTTAAATTGCTCAGTAACATTTTATCCTTCCTTTATCTTTCCAGATCAAAATACGAAAAAACATATTGGTGGAGGGCTTGAAGTTGGTGGTCTTTATTATTTTGATGGAGATGAAATTGGCACGAATTTGTAGTCATCCCTTTCTCCTCTTTAATGGAACTGTCGTCTCGGTTATCCTTCCTAATAGAGTTTGAAGTGTTTAGTTCCTTCTTTGAGAAGCATATCGATTAAGTACATCATAAGGTGTCTTTTGTTCCTTAAGTCAATAAACGGGCATCTTGTCCCTTTCAATTAGTTCTTATTTGGATTTTGGTATTTTGTAATCTTTGTGGATGATTATTCCCGAATGACTTTCCTTTACTTAATCAAAGAGCATTTAGAGTTATTTGCAATTTTTAAGTCTTTTTGTTTGAAAATTAAAAATCAATTTGAAACATCCATTCATACATTTTAACCAAATAATGCAAGAGATGGATGTTCCGTTTCAGGATTTCATTGTTTCCCATAGAATTCGATATTAGACCTCATGTTTTTCTACCCTTTAACAAATGGGGTGATTGAAAGAAAAGAATCACCTTATTGAGGTTGCCAATGCTTTATTATTTCATATACATGTGCCTAAGAGTTATTGGAGTGATGATGTCCTAACTACTTGATTCCTTATTAATAGGATGCCATCCTTGGCTCTTGATGGAGAGTTTCCTCATTTTGTTTTGTTTCTAATACTTCTTTGTTTCTTGTTCCACCTTAGGTATTGGTTGTGTTTGTTTTGTGCATTAACTTTGTTAGGAGTAGGATACAGCCATGTGTTTGAGTAAGGTATTTTAGTAAATACTCATTATTATTTTTTGATAATTAATCTGAAGTAAATACTCATTATTATACTAATAAAATAGGTGATGTTATCCCTTAGGGAGGAGTATCTACGATTACAATCTTCTTCATTTTCTTCTTCTCTCTATTATTTTCAGAAACTAATATGGTATCAGAGCAGATCCAAACCTGATTTACTCTTTTCCCCTCTCTCTCTCTCTCTCTCTCTCTCTCTCTCTCTCTAACTTTTCCATCTAGGGCTGATTGTGACCTTACCTAGTTTTTTTTGTTATTTTCATTTTTCTTCTTTGGTTCCTTGTACAATAACCTAATGGTTATTTGCTATGTTTTGCTACAAGGTAGTGCTGTTAAAGTTCTATGATGAAGGGGGGCTTGTGAATAGTTACTATGCAATCAATTTAATATGGTATTAGAGTAGATCCAAACCTGATTTTGCTCTTCTCCTTTCTGGTTCTTTTCCCTTCTCTCTCCTCTCTCTTTCCCCCCTTTTTTATCTGTTTCCTCTTTTCCATCTAGTGTTAATCGTGATCTACTCTAGGTTCTGTTCTTTTCATTCTTTTTCTTTGGTTCCTTGCGCAAATGGTTTTTTGCTGTGTTTGTGCTACAAGGCAAGGCTGTTAAAGTTCTATGATAAAGGGTTTGTGAATAGTTACTATTGAACTTTATGGGTGGCCCAACCCGGGTTGGGCCAACCCATTAGGTGCGTCCATATTAGGCCAAGCTAATTGGGCCTGGTCCACTATGGATGACTCTTTCCTAATCCTTGTAGGACAAGAGACTAAGGAGTTAGAGTCACACTAGGAGTTGTAGTAGAGCTTTTCTATAAAAGAAAAGCTCCTCCTCCTAGAGAAGTGACCTATTCCATATGTGTGATTCTTTTTCCTTGAATTCTCTCTTTTTCCTTTTCATCTCAACGTTCCCTTGAGATCTGGAGTGCTTTTAGGGTTTCCATATCCCTTGGTTGCTTGAGTGTGGATTTATGTGTGTGGTTCTAGTAACTCCGCATATCGCCGACGTGAGATGATTCTGGTTCATGATTGAGTTCTTCCGTTACAGATCCGGTTCATATAAAGAGGTAAGTTCAACTGGTACTATGCAATCAATGTAAGGGGTGATCGCAGGGCCGCAGATATTGTTGATATTGATCAGATTCAGGCATGATCTAAATCTGTGTTTCCTTCCAACGATTGCAATCACTCTTACCAGGCTTATTTTTATGTGCCATTCAGATATGATCTGCATCTGCTGCTGCTTGTTAATTTATAAGTGATCTGAATTAGTTATCCGAGTGTAATCTTTATTCTTCTCGTGGCTATTTATGTTACCGGTGGTGCTAATACAGTTTGCAACATTGTGCTTTGTCATGATCTAGAAAGAAGTATTATAGTGAATCAAATTCTGATGGAACTTTCAAGTGAATCACAAACTTATGTTCAAGCTTCTCATGATAGTGTAGGCCTACAAGGTACATCTATTAAGTTGAGTGGCCAGAATTATCTCCTTTGGGATCAATCCTTCGGAGTTTTTATTGGTACTTGAGGAAATTGCAGGTTTTAATGGATGATGTCCCGGCAGAAAATTCAGCTGGATACAAAGAGTGGTGGAAAGATAATTATTGTGTAATGTCATGGTTACTAAACAGTAAGGAGCCCCATATTAATGCAAATGTAATATTTCAGTGAGCTGCAAAGGGTATTTGGAACGCGATACTCGAGATGTATTCTCGTGAGAAGAATATCTTATGAATTTATGAGCTGTACGAGAAGATTTTTAATTTTCAGCAAGGTGATAAGAATCTCTCGGTGCATATTATAGGGGTCTCAAAGGTATTTTGGAAGAGTTGAACATGCATCAGCCTCTTACTTCTGACTTAGAGGTCCAACAAAGGCAACATGAAGAGTTTTAGGTTGCCAATTTCCGTGCAAATATTGTCCAACAACATGATTCCATCATTGCATAACGTTTTCTCCAACAACATTATTCCATCCTTCTCAGTCCTCACCCCTACAACTTTATCTATGGATGAATTTCCTATGGTTTCCTCCCTATCTAGTAACAATACCTACAATACCTTTCATCATGGTCGTGATATTTATTCCCGTGGACATGGTAGAGATTCAGGAGGATCCTTGGTATAGGTTATAGTAACAGTCAGTGCCAGACTGTGGTCTTCTGAACCACAGTTCTGATAAATGCTGGGATAAGTTTGGAAAAGCATGCATGGGCAATCAGATCTTAATTGTTGCTGATTATGGTGATACTCATCAGAGTAATACGGCTGGACAGCAACCTGATGCTTTCTCCCTTAGTAGTGATACATGGTCGTCTCTCATGAGTACAACATATTAATGAAAAAAGTGCAATAGCTCTCTATTCAGCAGCCTTCGATATCTTCTCATGCTACCGTCATTCTGGCACACTCATCTGGTACCACTGCATTATTGCTTCCCAGCCATCTGCGTCTTGGGTATTCTGTTGCATCCTCTTATATAACAGGTAATTCTTAGGCTTTTTTGTCTTTGGATCAAAATATGCATCACTCATCTGTTGTTCTTGCTGATGGTTCCACTTCTAGTGTTTTAGGAGAGGGTGATGTTCTTGCAACCATAGTGTTTAAACTCGGAAAACAGCTTGGGAGACCGGCTGAATTTAATTAAAACAAAAATCGCCCGATCCATCTCGGTATCAGAACGATCCCTAGCTTTGGGGGTTTGTCTCGGATCGGAACCAACTCGGGGATCGTCCCCTTCCGATCCCTTACACCATGCTTGCAACTCCTGTGTCTCTTTCATCGGTGCTATATGTACCCTAGTTTCCTATGATCCTTCTGTTTGTTAGTCAGTTGACTAAACCATTAAACTGCTCCATTACCTTTTATCCCTCTTTATATGTTTTTAGGATCTCCAGACCAAGGGATGATTTGTGGAGGGCTTGAATCGATTGAATTATATTATCTTGAAGGACAATAGCAATTATTAATACTGCTCTTCATTCCAGTGTGTCTCCACTTAAATGGCATTTTAGCTTTGTTATCCCTTGTCATAAAATGATTTTTTCTGTTCAGTCTATCTCGTCCTTCGAATGTAAGACTTTTGAGTTTGGTAAACATCACATGTTAGTGTTTAGATTTTGTCTCGATAAAAGAAGCCCAACACTTTTTTCATGTCCATTCAGATGTTTGGGGCCCATGTCGCCCAGTATTTTTGTTTTTAAGTATTACATCACTTTGGCCCTGGGGAGATTTAACTAAAAGAAAAAGTATTTCATCACTTTTATGGATGATTGCTCGAGAATGATGTGTTTATACTTGTTGAAAGAAAGGTCCAAAGTTTTTCAGTATTCAGCTCATTCCACAAAAAAATAAAATTCAGTTTGGTCGTTATTCCCATCTACCCTTCCTATAGTGCTTTAGATCTATCAAAAATGAGCTTTCGCTATTTTTGTGTTTCAAACTGTGTTACATCCCAAATCTGGAAATCTCAATGGAGACCCCAAGAATTTGAGTTGTAACTCTCATCCCATATCCCTATGAGAGTGGTACACAAAAGAAACCATAAGCGGAAGCAATAATATATGAATTCTAATAAATATAATAAAAGTTACAATTTGTTTCTATAATGAATTTACAATCTAACATATGATAATTTAACATTTATCTTATAATCCCGTAATTCCCATAGAACAACTCTCTTCGATAGAATTCATCCAATACCTAAAAAATATTAATAACAACAACATAAGCTGAAAGCAAGGTTTTAAATTTCGATTTTGCTAGACATTTCGCCAAGGGGTGTCTGGCGAAATTTCGCCCATATTTCGCCGAAATTTCGGTGAAATGGGGAAATATCGCCATTTCGCCAACCTGTAAAATGGCGATATTTACTTAAAAACACATGTTATGAGAAAATAATAATATCATATAATAACTTTAGAAATAATGAGTATTATCTCATAGATATGAGCAATACACACACACACACACACCACATAATGCAGTTCTCTCCCATCTCACTTGGTATTCGGGTAAGTCCACACAACTTGGTCTCCTACACACACACACACACACCACATAATGCAATTCTCTCCCATCTCATTTGGTAGTTGGATAAGTCCAGACAACTTGGTCTCTTATACTAATATGCTTAACTCTATATGATAACATGCAAGTCAATGTGCATTATATAGAAGACTATCACACAATAGCAGGCGCAAGAATATGAAATGTAATGCATGTTGTTTGGCATTCGAATAGTGTATGTCCCACACTAGATCCAACCCTTGGTTATCCAAGATATTCACATGAATCATTCCACGAATACATGGCCAGAATAGGGGGTTATTCTACGTGCGCATCGTAGTTTCGAAGGATTCCTACTTAATGGGCACAATCCCCATACCTTATTTTCGATCATGGGGACGTATCGCAGGGCTTCACCAACGTGAAATGTTCCTTGTGAACCATATACTACCCGATCTACTAACAGAATTCTCTCTCACCTTGGGTGAAAACAAAATTACAGTCCCATCATGGATAGAATATCCTCACACACACACAAACCAAGAGAAGTATCTAGTGTTTCCACTATCACCTCAACTAAAATCATATTTAGCAATTCCTCATTGGAATCCAAGTGTCAAGTCAACTCATTGGTTTTGATCAAAGTCACAATGCTCACGTGTAGATTAATACCTGATTACTAAATGCAATTCACACAACATAGTAGATTATGCTCACACACATTATATTCATCAAGCAAACTAATGAGACACATTCCCATGATTCTAAACTATAATAATGAACATAATATATATATACATAGTTTGATCTATGTACTTTGTTAGCAATAATCTGTAACGAATGTTCTCAGAATATCACGGGCCGATTCGACTCCAGACTTCGAGGACACGTGGGCCCCACAAAAATAATTGTCTCCAATAATTCATATGATGACAAATTGCTTTTCAAGATGCTTTCTACTATTCATCTGAAGACAAAATACTTTTCAAGATGCTTTTACTATTCTTTCTTCCTTTGGTAAAAGAATCTTACCTTCCATTATTGAGTCTATATGATGTATTTTATAAGTTTTGATGTCTAGGCTATATAAATAGGCCTTCTTAGTTGAGTTGTAATCATCCATCTAGTTTGAGTAGAACATCTATTGTAAGTAGTCATCCTTCAAGTTCTGAGTCTCGTAAGTTCTTATATAGAGTGTTCTTATATATGAGTGAGCTTTGAGTGTTTGTAAAGAAGAGTGTTTGTGATATATATAGTGTTTGTGAGTTATATATCTGAGTGTGTTTGTAAGTGTGATGTACTTTCTGCTATATAGAAGGAGTTGCTCTATAAGTATATTTCATTATGTTTCAATTCTAAGTTAAGTTTGTTTTCTGCTTTATTATACTGTTACTCTGATAAGTTTTGCATCTCATACTAATAGGTTGCATGCGTACCCTGGATTGAAATTGGTATCAAAGCCATTTACCCATTTTATCATGTCACCCTTATATTCAAGTAACTAGGCTCACTTTGGTCATAGCTAAGTGATTTGTCAACTGATCTTGACTCAGTACCTAACGAGGTACAGATCATGCGTCTGTGAATTTACACCGACTCCTCCGAAGTGGGATTAGGATCTTGGATATAATTAAGAGTTATTTTAATTAGGAATTATTCTTATTAAGTGTTCCGTTTATCAAAGTCGACATTATTCATACTAAAGTTGGTCTTACTATCACCGAAGTCGTACCAGTCTAGTAGCCAAGTCTGAACCCAAAAAAAAAGCTCATTAACTTAATAAGCTTGAGCCAAGTTTGGGTAGTCTCGACTCGATTAAAGTTCGGCTCAGTTTGTTTATGAAATTATACATCTATATTCCTATATCTTATATAATATTAAACTTATATGTTAATATATTATGCTATCTATAGGTCTAAAACTAATTTTAAGAAAATAGGTGTAAGAATTTAATTTTAAAACGTTATTGTATACATAGTTATGTAATATTAAAAAATATATATTTACAAAAGAGTAATTAAAAAAACATTAGTAAAACCAGGAATAAAACTAATTTTAAGAAAATCTGTTTAAGAATATAATTTTAAAAAGTTAATGTATATAGGTTTAAAATTGTAATATTAAAAAATATATTTACAAAAGAGTAATTTGTAAAAAATTTAATAAACCGTGATAGTTTTGGGGGGGCCAACATGTAACGCCACTCCACTCAAAGTTGGTGGAGTGGCAAAACATGTATAAAGAAGTAAGATTTTTTAAATCTTTGGGGAGGCCATGGCCACCCCCCGCCCCTGTCGACAAGTATCGGGATGGTTGGATGACTGTTTTCTTTGCCATAAGAGACATTCTTTAAATAATTGAGGAAGATAGGTTATCTTTTCTCAAGGGAGATTTCAATCGCTTCTTGTCTGATTGACTTGAACTTTATTTACTATAAAGTAAGCAAAGGTAACTTTAGAAATTATCCTTTCAAAACAAAAAGATTATCCTGGTACAAGTAAACATATTATGATGAGGTGATTGTATTATTGAAGATAAGGTGGCAACCATAGTTGGAATATTACATTATTGAGGATATGGATATAAAATGGCCATATAGCAGCCGACACAACTATTGCATTTGTGTAGCCTTAGAAGGCATTGTTGGTAGAAGGCATTAGTTGTAACTTGGTGAATTCTAAGTGCTTTTGCAAGTGTTCATGTAAGAGTTTGAAGGCTTGCATTTGTGTAGCCTTAGAAGGCATTGTTGGTAGAAGGCATTAGTTGTAACTTGGTGAATTCTAAGTGCTTTTGCAAGTGTTCATGTAAGAGTTTGAAGTCTTGAAAGTTGTAGGTGTCTGAAGAAGAGTTGAAGAAAGCTTGTTATAACTTTCTCTTTTTCTTCAATTGTATCTATGTTTTCTTTACATCTTGTGTAATTGTTATCTGTATAATAAAATCAAATTTTGTAATGCTTTATACTCCTTATGTGATATTTATACATATATATATTGATGTACTTGTGTACGTGCTATATATTCTATAGAAGATAAGGCTAAGCAGATGCCCTAACTATTCATCGAATATGCTTCTATCAACCTATATGATATGTGTTTTCATATATTCCATTTATGTTAGAAGGCATACTACCAACAATTATTGCATTTATTTAGTATTATCTTTATATGGTATATATATATATATTCACACATCCATACAAACATGCATACATACATATACAATATAAAGGTCTATAAAGCATGAAGAAATTTTATTATATAGTAAAAATACATTAACATAAAATGTGAACAAACTATATATATGATTGAAGAAAAAGAAACAAAAAAGTTTCTTCAACTATTTTAAAGATTTGGAAATTTTAAGACTTAGAACTATCACAAGAACACTTGAACACTTAAAGAGGTTGAAGAAAGCTTGTTGTAAATTTCTTTTCTTTTTCAATCATATATATTACATGTTTTAATATTTTCTTTATGATATAATAAAATTTTCTTCATGCTTTATGATACCTTATAGAAGATAAGGCTAAGCGAATGCATAATATTTTTTTTTTTTTGTAGAATATGAATACACACACACACACACACACACACACACACACACACACACACATATATATATATATATATATATATATATATAGA
>JAUPMG010004303.1:0-15986 GCA_031762675.1 Pachysandra terminalis | reverse complement strand
CTGTCTCAAAGGATCTTCCTACAGCAAATCCGAGTGTCGCAAAGGCTCCTCCTGCTACAACTGTAATAACTTCTGGCAATGCCACTGCCAGAAGGGAGGAGAGGCAATAAGCTCCAAGGGCGCCTGAAGAGGTCTTCAAAACTGTTCCTTTAACCACTATCTACCCCATTTCTGATGTAAATATTGTTTTTCCTTTCTAATGTTATTCGTATAATGTAGAACATAACTTGACATAATTGTTCCTTTTGCAGGATGAAGATGAAATTACTTCCCTTATTCCTTCGAATACTATAGAAGGAACAGGGAGTGCTATGGGAGCGGTTTCTCCGGTGCAACCAGAAGCCCTGGTCATTGCCCAAAATAAAGAGGGTGAGGTCCCATTAGAACCTTCATCCATTCCTGTGGAGGCCACAACTGTACAGACCGAAGTGATCCCCCCCAATACCTACTACTTTAGTCCAAGAATCTGCCAGTCCTACTGTTGACCCTGTGAGGACAAGTGTTACAACCGAAGTCGTTCCTTCACAAGCAGAGACATCAATTACATCTTCTCCAGCTCCTATCCCAACTATCCCAGCATCCTTAGGAGTTCCTCTCTTTACTGAAGCAGTTACAACTCCTGAGGTTGCAACCTCTTCTGGTGTTGAGCGTAAAAGGAGCTCCTTTGCTATACCCGCTATCCAGGAAAGGAGGGAACTGTCCCCTAAACCAACTTTGTCTACAAGTGATCCTGCTGAAGAAAAGAGACTTTATTGGATGGATTTGATCAGGGTGACATACGGCGAGTTATTGCCAGCTAGTGTTCTTCCCATGCAGAAGTTTAGAAATTTTGGCTATTAAGAGCTGTGCAAACTGCTGGAGATAATGAGCCGTCAAAGTCTTTCAGATATTACCACTGAAGATTTGGACAATTGGATGAGGACGGTGGCAAGTCTGAAGACTATGGGTTTTCAGCTGAATTGGTTGGAGAATTGGCTAGAGCAGCTGAGGACAAAGGTACAGAAGTGCTACAAGATAAAGGAACTTGAAACTTCTGTTTTGGCGGAGACTGAGGAGGTGAGTAAGTTGCAAGAATGCTTTGAAAAATGTAACGCAGATATAGAGGAACTGACAAAAAGGATTGTTGAACTTGATGAACTAAAGAAAAATGCTGATGAAGCAATGATACAATTTCAGCAAGATAGAAAAGATGCAGCTCGTGTCTTGGCTAAAGAACAAGCAAAACTTATGGAGGCACAGACTGGTCTTATGAAGGCGAGTATGCCAGTTCCAAGGACTTCAGGCTAGGACTACTTAAAGGAGCCTTCGAAGGCATCACTGAATCTTAACTCACCAGAGGACAGTAGTTTTATTTTCCTTTTCCTTTGTAACAGACTTCTGATGTATAGAATTCTTTTGTATAAGATATAATTCTTTGGTTATGATGTACAAGATAGAATTCTTTTGTAAAGACATTCATTTATATACTTAATAAACGTATTTCCTTAGCCATTTCCCATTTACAATTTCTACATTTGCATTTTCTTCCAATTGAAAAATCTTGTAATATCCTGACGCTTGAGCAGAAATTACTTCCATTGGTCCTTCCCACTTAGGAGCAAATTTAGGCTTAATAGCATTACTTCGTGCATGTCATGTTGCTCATAAGACTAACTCACAAACTTGAAAACTTCAAGGTCTGACTAGTTTGTTATAGGCTTGAGTTATAATTTGATGATAATGCAAGTTATTTTCCAAAGCTTTTTGCATTCTCTCATCCAAATTATCTAACTCTTGAGCACGTATAAGAGTAAAGTCTCTGAAATCCCAGTCCACTATACTTGCATGCAAAATCCTAGCTGAAGCAACTTGTAATTCTATTGGAAAAAGGGCTTCTGCCCCAAACACTAGAGAGAAAGGAGTAACATTCGTAGCTCGATGTTTGCTTACTCTGTATGCCCACAAGGCTTGAGTTAGGGATTCATTCCATCTTGAAAGCTGATCATACACCATTTTGCTAAGAATTTTGATCAAAGTCTTATTAGTGGCTTTAGCTTGAGCATTTCCATGAAGATAATAAGGAGTAGGCTTATGATGAAGAATTCGATAGAAGGTTATCAGTTCTCTAACTGGTCTGTTTAGAAAGGAGGTTCCATTATCTGTAATAATACTTCGAGGGACACCAAAGCGAAGGATGATGCTATCCTTGATAAACTGAGCTATGGAAGCTCCATTAGCCCTTCTGAGTGGGATGGCTTCAACCCATTTGGTGAAATATTATGTGGCTACCAAGATCCAAGAATGTCCTCTCCTACTTCTAGGATTAATAGGTCCAATTAGATCCAGACCCCAAGTATACAAAGGCCATGGAGCAATAATTAACTGCATTTCCAGAGAAGGTTTACGGGGAATGTTATCCTGAACTTGGCATCTCACACATTTCTTCACAAAATCAGCTGTATCTGCTTCCATTGTAAGCCAATAATATCCCAAGTCTTGTAACTGTTTATGCAGCTTTCATTTTCCTTGATGAGCTCCACATGTACCACTATGAACCTCTCGAAGGACAACGAAAGTTTCCCTAGCGCCAAGACAACGTAAAGGAGTATCATTGAAGCTCCTTCGGTAGAGTTCTCCTTGTTTCATGTAAAATCTGAAGACCTTGGGTTTGAGCTGATTTGCCTCAAATCTATCCTGAGGTAGGATCCCATCTCGAAGGTATCTGACATATGGTTCTCTCCAATCAGTCTGTTCATAAACGGGAAATGCTTTTGCAGCATCCGATGGTTCTTGAAATTTTGTACAAGAAAGTTGTAACTTTGCAGCTTCAAGTGCCATATAAGGCCAATATATACCTGACCTCTGAAGTCGTCTATACAAAGGAATAGAATCCAGAAGTCCACAAGTATCTTGGTACATGGCCTACAGTCTCTCCATTGCTTCTTTCAGTCCAAGACATCTGAACAATGCTCCTCTGGTCCCCTTATAATAAAGAACTTTGCCTTGCTTGGCAAAATTCATTAATATTTTGAAAGGGGTAACCGGAGTCTGATAAAGAAGATTGTCTAAGTCATGGATAATCTGATATCTCCAATCTAATTCTGAAATGCACTCTTCATCTTCCTAAGGAACCTGAGTAGAAGGAGTAGGACTTTGAATAACTTCCAAGGTGGTTGTATCAAGCTCCATTTAAAGTCAACTTCTTAAATTGGCTAAAGCATCAGCATGCTTGTTCTTACTTCTCATTGTATATGTTAAAGAATAGCTTGTAAACCTCCGGAGGAGAGCTTGTATAGTTATTCTATAAGGAACTGAATCAAGTTCCTTAACTGCGAATTCTTCATTTATCTGAGAAACAACCAGAAAAGAATCACCATATATGTGAAGGTTTTGTATCTTCATCTGATGAGCCAATGTGAGACCAATCAGCAAGGCTACATTTTCATCTCTGTTATTGGTGCAAGGAAAATCAAGCTTGAAAGAAAAGGAAAACTGTTGACCAATTGGAGAAACTAGTTCAATCCTTGCTCCACCACCTTGTGAGTTAGATGACCCATCAAATTTCATCTGCCATTCTTCCTCCGAAGCCACAGATACCTCATTTATAATGTCATCTTCCTCTTTGTGAGTCGAGAAGGCCGCCAATAGATCAGCAACAGCTTGTCTTTTGATAGCTTTGGGAGTTTCGCATATAATTTTAAATTGAGCTAACTGCAGTAGCCATTTGATATGCCTTCCAAAAAGAATAGGTTGAGATAAAAGATATTTAACAGGATCATTCCGAGTAACTAAATGGATGGAATGTGAATGCAAGTAATGCTTCAACTTGTTCACCATATGTACTAAAGCTGGGCAGGATTTGTCTATTCTGGAATATTTGATCTCAGCCCCCTGTAGAAGTCTATTGATATAATAAACAGGTCTTTCCAAGCCTTGTTCATCCTCTTGAGCAAGTAATCCACATATGGCTTGATCTGTGGTGGCAAGATACAATCGAAGGGGTTTCCCTCGAATGGGAGCCATCATGGTATGAGGATGAGCAAGCACTTGCTTGATTGCTTCGAAGGCTTGATGATGGTCTTCCTTCCATGTGAAAAGAGCATTCTTCTTTAGTAAGGGCATAAGTGGAACAAGATATACTGAAAGACCAGGAATGAACCTCCGAATGTAAGAGAAACGCCCAAGAAACGATTTCAACTCCTTCTGAGTTCTTGGAGAGGCTAAATCAATTACAGCTTTAGTCTTCGTGGGGTCAAGATCAATGCCATGCCTGTGGACTATAAACCCAAGGAACATACAGGAGGAAACTCCGAAGGCACACTACGCAGGATTCATCTTGAGTTTATACATCCGGCACCCTTGAAATACCTTTTCCAATATAGCAAGATGGTCTTGCTATTTTGCTGATTTAATAACCAAGTCATCCACATAATCTTCAACTTCCCCATAAAGCATATCATGAAAAAAAGCAGTCATGGCCCTTTGGTAAGTAGCGCCAGCATTTTTGAGACCAAAAGGCATGATTGTATAGTAAAAGTTGCCCAAAGGGGTTTTGAAAGCAATTTTTCTAGCATCCCTTGGGTCCATATGGATATGGTTATAGCCTGCAAAACCATCCATGAATGAGAACATCTTATTCCCTGTAGCAGCATCAATGAAGATATCCATTTAGGAAGAGAAAAATCGTCCTTAGGACAGGCCTTATTTAAATCTCTAAAATCTACACAACATCTAATTTGTCCATTTTTCTTTCTTACATGGACAACATTAGCAAGCCATAAGGGATGTTGGATAGGTTTGATGAAGCATGCTAGTAATAACTTCTCAATCTCAACCTTGATTTGTAACTCAATATCTGGTCTAAAGGTTCTTGCTGCCTGCTTGATAGGGTGCACTTCAGGAGAGAGATATAGCCTATAAGATACAACTTCCGAATCAAGACTGGGCATGTCTTCATAACTCCAAACAAAAACATCTTTATACAAGGTGAGTAATGTTATGAAGGCTTGTATTTGCTCTGGACTGAGATGAGAGGAGGTTTGTACAAGTTTCTTACTACTTGGATCATTTTCGAGATCTACTATAGACAATTCTTCTTGAACAGCCTTAACACTATCCTGTAGGTGTTCAGGAGCTTGTTCAAGTTTGGATTCGAGAGCTACCGGCAATTCCACATTAGGGGGACACTGCAGGATGTTAGTGGATGGAGCCCCCTGTGGCTGTCACAATCTGTAAACAAATCTCCCATCAAAGAGATCTGTCCTTACACATCGAACCTTCGAAACCTGTTGGTCTTCGGTACAGATAGGTGGTGTTGAAGATGGTACTGGAGATGGTGCTGAAGATAATGGTACTGAAAATGGTGCTGAAGGACTACCTGATTCAAATGTGGACCACAAAGGTAAAGGAGTCCCTTGTGGTTTAGCCACACGACATTCTCCTTCTGGAGCAAAGCCATCTTAATGCACTGATTCCATGAAGTGAGTTTCTGATTCATCGAAGGGAAAAGGATCTGCAGCCACTCTAACAACTTTGCCATTCCAAATACCTTTGAGACACTGATGGTATGAAGAAGGAACTGCCCTCGCACGATGTATCCATGGTCTTCCCAATAACACATGGAACGCTGCTCTATTGTCGATAACATGACATAAGACAGGGAATTTGAAGGGGCCAACTCGTACATTCAGAGTGACATACCCCATTGAGTGTCAAAACCTACAATTCGGATCTGATTAGGGACAATGCATGCCTTCGAAACTCCAATGGCTTCTAATATTTTGAGAAGTATAAGATTGACAGTAGAACCATTATCAACCAGTGCTCTTCTAACTTCTACATCTTGCAAAATAGCATTTATGTAAAGTGCCTTGTTGTGATCCTCAGAAGAGACCATCATGTCTTCATCTGTGAAAGTAATAGCAGTCTTGCTAAATCTAGGAGGATAATATGTAGAGGCTTCTTGACTGTAACACTCGTAGTGATGCTTCTCAATGATAGCTAGCAAGGCTCGAGTAACCTCATTCCTCATCTCTGGGTTGAACTGCATGTCCTCAAACAACATCTGAAATCTTGTGGTAACCCGTGAAGCTTCACTAGACTTAGGCCCAGGTTCACATCTCGCGTGCACGGAAAGCATACGCACGGCTTCCTTTCCCTTCCCTTGATGTTGTGGAAGAGGATCAGTATGCACCTTAGCCTCTGGGATATCGATGTCTCCAGCGACCAACCTGGTGTGAAATATCTTCCTCAAAGCCCAACAATTGAAAGTGGAATGTCGGGTATTGCGATGGAACTTGCAATACCTAGGAGACTTCTTATCTACTTCCGAAGGCTCTTGTTCAACAGGTGGTAGCGAGACACGATCATCCTTAATCCATGCTTGCAATAAAGCATCTAGCTAAGCAGGAGAGCAGGTTAGCTTAGGAGGTGGCATTCACTTTTCTCGATTGCCAGTGTTGTTATTGGGTCTGCCTTTCCTCTTTGGAGTTGGTTCCTCTTCTATATCAGTAGTAACAACAAGAGCACGCTTTCTTTCTATCTTCTTCTCAGGAGCAGGAATAAAAGCATTCGCTCTCTTAGTATACTCATAGAGCTTGGTAAAGCTTTTAATCTCATGATGTTTCAGGTATACACGATAAAGAAGAAGCATGCCATTAATGCAAATTCAGATGAACTTCTCTTCAGTGGCTGCTTCAGTGCAAGTGATCACGAGATCCCTGAAGTGTTTGACATAAGCTACCAAATCCTCATCTGGCTTCAGTCTTTCATGGCTAAGATCAATAATAGTGAGCTTCTCCTTCGTAATAAAAAACTTATAATGAAACAAAGCGACCATGTCCTCCCGGGAATGAATAGAACCAGGCTCCAATCTACTGTACCATGTGTAAGCTCGCTCAGAAAGCGACTTCAAGAATTCACGGAGGCGAAGATCATTATCACCAGCATAAGCTCCCAGAGCCTCTATGAAACGACTCACATGCTCTCTAACATTCCCATTTTGCCTTGAAAATTGAGGGAAAACGGGAGCTTCATAATCCTTAGGATAAGGCTTATTGAGAAGCGCCTCCGGATAAGGAGAACATAAATCTCTCCCAATCCAGTTAGTATCCTTTGATTGAGATTTTTGGAGAAGAGCTTGTACATCTGCAATAGTAACAAAGTTTGTCTAGGGAGCACTCGAAGGTATAGATGTATATGGAGAAAATTTTTCTGTATGAGAAGTTTTGGGGATGGGATTTGATGGAGGTGTAGAACCAGGCTTGTTAGAAAGAGCATCTAACTGAGCTTGCAATAGGTGGATAGTGGATCTAAAAGATCTAACCACTTCATTAGGATCTTCAGAAGGAACGGGCTCTTCAGAAATATTCCATTCTGGAATTTCCTCAATGATGGGAACAGTATTGGAAGCAGAAGGATCCGTGGATAAAAAGTAGGGTGTAAGAAACGACTACAAACTCCCCAGTGGAGTCGCCATAATGTTGATGTGGGATTTGTAAGAGACTCAATATATTAAAAGAACTTCATTGAATAATATAAAAGAACCAATACAACCACCCTCCAGAGAAATAAGTTCAGGGAGTCTGTCTCAGGATAGCCTAAACTATAGCACAGTCGTTCTATCAAGAGCGTTTCTTCTCAAAAGTGACATGTAAATAAGACAAAGAGAAGAGACAAAAGGGGAAGATGTTGAAATAACTGTAAGTCAGTTAGAATGCACATCTCAGAGAAAGAAAATCCCAGTGTTCGAATGACCCAAAGTCTATGTCATGTATTGAGAAATACAGTATATGACTGACTATCCCCTTTCTCTTTCAATGTCATTACTCACTGTCGTCTTCTACCTCTTGAATTTCTAAGTGACTTAACTTCTCTCAGAATTTTTAGATTATTTTTTCTTCTTTTTTTGAATGGAGACTATTTATAGGGAATTTAGCCTATTAAAATAGGACAAATGTGATTCAATCAAGTGTCCAGAGAGGTGCCTATAAATATCCCCACGAGTCAGAACATATCTCGAATGCCACATGTATTTCAACACGCCTAAGTTATTTCCAGAAAGAGAGATGAGTCACTTCGAAATTACAAACTTGCTTTGAAATAGGTTGCTTTAGATCTAGAAGAACACGGATTAAATGACACGTGTAGCATGCATAAAGATCTAAAAGCAACGTTTTCATTTTTTCAGCCATTCCAGATAAGACAAAACCCCCTTTAGATAAGTTATAGCAAATATTATAAGTAGCTGAGATTTTATCACATGCTGTGAGGAATTCATTCCAATCATTTGAAGTAAATGAGTCTATTGAATGCCATATCCTCTTCTGGACTTCGTTTATCACGAAGGAACCCCTTTTGGTGGCTATCTGTCTTCGAAAGATATTAGAATAACCATACATCACAAGGTGATCAGTGTATTCTCGAATTGCCCATATAGAGATTTCAGAGTTAGATTTCTCAGCAGGCAGCTCATTTTCATGATCAATAATCCTTGTAAGGAAGTTATCTAGACCATTTTGAAGTCTAGAGTTTACGTGACCAACTCGAGTGCCTTTGACTTAATGAAATCAGAAGTACATATGTCATTCTACAACTTCTTTAAAAGAGACCCTGAAGTACAAATATCTCATTCAGAGATAACTTTTGGGGAATGAAGATATGTCTCCGAAGTATCATCCATAAGGATTTTATTCGAAGTAGGCATATATAATATGAAATGTCATTCAAAGTCAACTCCTAAGGATAAATACAAGCGACTTCGAACTCTACTTTGTAGTTTGAATGTACTTAAGACTGCCTTCGAGGGTAACAACCTGTTTTTGTCCGCCGAAGTACTCTTAAGTAAAGTGTATAATTTATTCTTGCAAATTCATAACCGTCACTCGAAGGCGACATATGAAGAGACAAAAACATGACTTCGAAGTATTCATTTGTAAGGATACTTCAAGATCAATGAATTTGAATCCATAATTGTTACTCGAGGGTAACATATGGAGAGAGAACATAACTTCAAAATATTCATTTGTGAGGATACTTCAAAGTTAATAATGAAAAGTGTAATTTCATATGTCACTCGAATGTGACTTATGGAGAGATAATAATATGATTTCGAAGTACTCATTTGTAAATATTCTTCAAAGTCAGTGAAATCGTCATCTAGAAGTGTTCCTTCGGGATGAAAGAAATGTATACTTCGGGAATCCCTTTAATAAGGATTTCTCTGAAGTTCAACTGAATGCAAGGCTATTTAACCTTTAGTCTTTAATGGTGACTAACCTTTGACTATTTGATCATCTCAATGTGGTTAACCTTCGAATTCACCACCTGGAGGTGGTTGGCCTGTGAGTTGAACAAAACAGAAAGAAAGATGTCTCCTTCGTAGTTCCTATAAGAAAGATTATAATAAATGATTTTCCTGAAGTCAATGGACATGATCCAAATACGACTTCTAAGTTAGAAGGTTTAAAGTGTACATTCAAATGCTCATTCTCAAAGGATTTTCCTCGAAGTACATGATAAAGTAATAAGATCACTCGAAGTATTTTCTAGAGTGAGAAAATGTGACTTTGTGTCTTTATTTAGAAATTTATATATTTGAAGGGTTCATTAGGAGTAGTATACTCCTATCAGTGTCCTTCAGAATGAATCTTGATTTGTCTTTCAAAAGTTCAAATCATTAATACTTCGATCATTTCGAAGGTAGTTAGTTTAGAAGTTAACCAATACTTTTAGATTTTCGGTATAATGAACCGTTTCCAGAGGTAGCTTCTTGAAGAAGTTTTACCTTTTTCAGGTGATAAGGATGGTCAGATATATCTGACACGTTCCAAAAGTCGCCTTTCAAATCCAATCAGCGCACATATGTTATGATCGCTGGCACGCGTAAAGCGAAAAGGCGACAATTGATTGCTTTTGACAATGATTCAGTATATGTAGTAATACTTAAAGTCCCGTATACACATCCTAAGATGATGCCACGTATTTAATGGTATTAATTACTCCTTCTGATCACCAATACTAATGTAGAACTTTATCTACGGCCATCAATTATTTTTTAGATAAAATATCAACCGATCATAGTAGAATTATCAGGTTGCATCCGTCGCCGTCTGTCACACTTCTAATTGCGGGGACTTATACCGGTCCATTGAATGACGCGTCCATCATTTTTTTGTTAATCGGTCAGTGTCCGTTGGTCTGTTTTCGGTGGCGCGCCAGGCTGACCCAGTGACAAACCTCACCGGAGAAAGCAAATCGTGTGGACTAGGATCGAAGAGAAGACAAAAGATTTTTCCTCAGTACTCGAAGGGTTTTCACTTCGAAAAGCCTAACATTTGGTACTTCTTGTTCACTTTTAAGAGAACTCTTTCCTTTTCTCTTTCTTTCTTTGAGTATCAGTGTTTGAACTAATTTGTATCATAGAATTAGAGGAAAAGATCATGACTATATGTTTCAATTGTATATAAATCTTGTGACTTTGTTCCTTTACTGATTTTTGTGTGAACTTTTGTTTTTCTTATATTCAATGTCTATGTACTGGATCACAAATTTGAAGAACTTTTCAATGCTTGTGATTCTTTGTTCTCGCATTATGTTAAATATATAGAACAGTTGTATGATTACGTATTAAATTGGTTCTTCGTCTTGTTGTGTTTTCTCTTCATTGTTTGAGCACAAATTTTGTTTGTGAAAATGTCTATATATTTTTCTTTTTCTAAAATGGAGAAGAGGATATGATGTTACGATCCTATATGTCGTGCTTAACCAAATGAGTTTCCATAAGTCTTGGGGCTTTTAGAACAATGGTTAAGTACGTAACAAATGGCATGATGGCATCAGAGCAACCACCATGTCACAGGTTCGAGTCATGGAGGGGGCGACCTATAGGCTGGATTAAAATGCCGTGGTATTATGTATGGGCACGGTGCTAAGTAACTGAGTACTGATAGCTGAGTGGAGCCGCCAATAAGGAAAGGGTTACCGGCAGATCAATGTCGATACAGTGGGCCACCTTGGACGTCATCTATGGAAGCATGGTGGAATGTTACGATCCTATATGTTAAGTGCTTAACCAAATGAGTTTCCATAAGTCATGGGGCTTTTAGAACAATGGTTAAGTACGTAACATATGTTCAATTACTTTGGAGCGTTCTTATAAGGTATTATTAACATCGACTAAATCTCAATGATTCTGCATTTAGATTTTAGCCCAGGTAAAATCTTAAACCCAAGCCTTTATTGAATTACAAGGGTAGGACCAGGAGTTTGGGGAACTTTTAAGATTTGTACAAGTCAATCAGAAGCATAGATTGGAAGTAGGACTGTCAATGTGTCGGATCCTAATCCGATACCGACCCGAATCCGATTAAATTTATCCGATTTAATCGAATTTTTACCTGATTAAATATCCGCCTGGTCGGATTCAGATTCTAATAAGTGGATCCGTTTATAATCGGATTCGAATATGGATGCATACACATCCGACCCGATTAAGATCCGAATCCGATTAAGTTGTAAGGATATTTTTTTATATATGCTGGGGATAGTTAAGTAATTTTAGTTAAAACTATATATATTATCAAACCCTAACCCTAAATCGTAACCAGCAATCTATATGCGCCAGCGCCTCTTCTTCAATCTGCGAGTCTGCACCTGCGCCTCTTCTTCAATCTGCGAGTCTGCACCTGCGCCTCTTCTTCAATCTTTAATCTCTACTGCGCCTGCACCTCTCCTTCAGTTCGTACTGTCGCTTAATCTCGGTGTGCTCTTCTAAAATCTGAAGTTCTCTTCTCAGTGTGATTTTCTCGGCCTTGTCGTGCACTGCTTTCCAATAACCGGATGACCAAAAGCATCCCTCCATCAATCAGTGGACTTTCTGAGTTAATTCTACTATATCTCGACCAAAACTAGCTGACCGGAAGCATCCCTTCTTCGGTTGCCAGTCTCGTTGCTCTCCAGTTCTACCAGTTATCGTAAGACCGGCTAACAGGTAGCTTACCAGCGTCTATTGGCAAGCTTCCTCAAATCCAAAGACTAATCCTTGAGAATAACAAGCTTACAAGAAAGCTTCCGGCCACCATGGGCCATGTCTCATCTCTCACTGAAATATTCTTCTCAAACAACCACTTTACAGGTAAGATCCCTTCGAGCTTTGGAAATCTACAAAACCTTCAAACACCTGACCTATCCAAGAATCATATCTCAGGTCCAATTCCTCCCCAGCTAGCTAAATTGCAAGATTACAAGCTTTGGATTTGTCTTTCAATCCATTGGATCTAGTAAGCTTACCAGACTTGCTCTGGTTTTCCAAATTAAATCTTTTCCGGCTCATGCTAGCACAAACTAGGATTCAAGGCAAGCTTCCAAACTAGTTAGCTTCATCATCTATATCGGTTCTTGATTTATCCAGTAACAGATTATCTGGGAAATTGCCTAATTGGATAGGAAACATGACAAATCTTTCTTTCCTCAACTTAAATTTTGGATATCCATTTAAATTTCGGATTCGGATATTTAATCGAATTTGAATCTTTATTGGATTCAAATATGGATCTAATAAAATAATCGGATTCGGATTTAATAACATATACGAAAGATCCGACGGTTCTTTAATCAAATACGGATCTTCTCATTTTTAATCGGATTCGAACTCGGATCACAGTAAATCCGGCCCGAATCCGACCCATTTACAGTCCTAATTGGAAGAGACAAATTTCTTCTCTGATGATAACTGATGTGTTGAAGGTCCTATATTGAATAGTTGGTCCCAAACCAGGAGAGAAAATATGTTTCATCTTGAAGATTAATGAAAGTTGACGAAATACACAAGTTTATTGCTATCAGCCATCTAAACTTGAATCAATCTCAATTAGCATTTTTTGTCTAACTGTGATATGGAGTTAGTGATGGTGATGAAGGTGGCATTGGTGCAGCCTTTGAAGGTAGTGACCACAGTACCGGAAATGGTGTTGATGATACTGGTAATGGTGATGGAATGATGGCAATGGTAGTGTTGCATCCGAAGGTGAGGCTGATGACAAGATGAGGTAGTGTTACTGAAGGTAATGGTGGTGGTATCATCGCTAGAGGTGGTGATAATTTGTCATCATTGGAGGTAGTGGTAATGATGGTGGCTGCCATTGTCGAAGCTGATGATCATACTGGAGGTAGTGGTCGTGGTAGTGTTGTCATCAAAGGTGGTGCTGGTAGTGCTTACTGTTGGACGTGTTGGTGGTTGTAGACATGCCAGTGGGTGTGTTGGTGGTGGCAGTGGCAATGTAATGGTGATGGTATCATCGGAGATGATTATATAGTAGGCAGTAATGGTGATGGTACTGCCACCGAAGGTGGATGTTGTGGTGTTGACGTGCTGTCAGTGGAGGTGAAGGTGATGCTGGTGGTGGTCAGATGTAATGTGGTTGCACTTGGCTTTGATGGCTTTAATATATATACATCAGAGTTTTGAAATATGTCGTTTTTCAAAAACAATTCTTATATTTTGAAAATTAAACCCATTTTCTTCTTTTTTTTAAGAAAGATAGAACAGGCGCGATCTTACAGTTGTCAAAAAAAAAAAATAGAGAGTGCACTCTAACAGGGTATTGTTAATAGTTTAAAATTTTGACTGTTCAGTTAATAATCTAGTCTATCTAGAGCATGATGCTATAATCCAATAATGTAAAGCATTATGTAGGATAATGATAACTAGTTCAAAGGTTCACCAGTTTCAGGTCTTCATGGTACCTTTTGTCTAGCTATTTTTTCATGGTTTCTGATTTCTAGATTGTAGTTATTGTTGAGATAGCACATCGCTTAAATGGTCCACTGTTCAATCCAATCCCTTTTTCATTAAACTAAAATTAAAATCCCATGCCTTCAAATATAATTGGTTATTACATAAGCAATCTCATTAACATTTACTTTGTTCTCTTAACATTTGTAGGTGAAAGGTTTTCTGGTCTTTATTTACTTAACACTTTCTAGGCTAAAGTTTTTCCAGTTTGTCTCACCAGGCTTAGTTACCTGATGGTATTTTTGTCATGTGGGTATGATGTGTCCAATCCAGACTGCTTACCTGATTAAGGACCTCTTCATAGGCCATCTGTACAATACTTCAACACACATAGCCTTGTTGTCATTAATACATATGTATTGGATATTTTCAATTTGATAGCAGCTATCAAACCTTAGTTATCTTTCGAGTTTCATGCAAAAAGAACCTCAAATTAGAGAATGCTTTCTCTTTGGGTGGCAAATGTATTTGAGGCTGAAACATTGCATCTGAAGTTGGGTTATGTGGAAACACACGCGGACAGGCAAGGTTTGCCAAATCATATTTTTTGTATAATTGGTGACTCACCAGGCTTCTAACTTTCTGCATGGCTTCATTTTCTAGACAAACATGTGATTTGAGGAATATATGCATTCTGTAAAAAAAAAAAACTCAATGCAAAAACCTTTAGCCTTGACAAAATAGGATTTTCTAAACTCTAAAGGGTTCAAGATTGGAGCTTTTGGTTAGACAGTTCAAATTGAGGAATGCTAATCTTCTCATAATGATCTAAATATGTTGTTTTACATCATACCAAACCTAGTCCTTGTTCTTTTATCTATTGTCACCTAAACCAACTACGTTGGAAGTTTGAGTTTAAAACACCCCTGAGTGAATATAGTTACAGACGGTAGCTACTGTTTACTGCTTAATCAACAGCTATTGTTACTCTACTAGTTCTTCGCAAATCTTATGCAGCAGATTAACAAAAGGACTGTTGTTGCTGGCCCTTGGGCAGTATAAGTAAATATATATTGTTAAATAATGTTCATATATATTTAAAGCAATTAAATAATGTTCATGTATAGTTAAAGCAATTAATTAAATAGATATAACTTATCATTTTTTTATTTATATGTTTACCATGTAATTTGTTACATACACATGCCATAAAAACAATATTACCCCAGTTCAATTGGGATTTACTAAACAAGACAGCATAATAAGCAGATAACTGTTTGGAATTGTTCCCGCACCTGCACTAAGCATAGAGCTCTATGCTAGATAATCTTGGTGTTGGAATAGCAACTAGAGGCTTCAATTTCTTTAGAACAATCCCAAATTTCTCTGGAAAATCAAGCTCTGTCCCCTTAGGCAGTTGCCAGTCAAAGGAATGCAATAGCGAAGCCACTACGTACATTAGCATCCTTTCTGCTAAGGACATTCTTGGGCAAATCCTCCTCCCAATCCCAAAGGGAAGATAGTGAAATGTGTTTCCTGTATAATCACATTTGGTAGTGTCATCCCTAAAAAACCTTTATGGCCGGAACTCCAAGGGATTGTCCCAAATCTGAGGGTCCCTCTGCATTGCCCATACATTTAACATGACCTTAGTACCCTTCGGCACAGTGTAACAACCTACTGTACAAGATGCGCTTGGCTGGTGTGGGACTAAGTGTGGCAGCGCCGGGTGTAGACGTAGTCTCTTTCACAATTGCCATCAAATAATGCAATTTGGGCAGATGGGACTCTTCTACAATGTTGTTTATTCCTACTACCTCCTCCAGTTCTTGTTGGCTCTTCTCATTATTTTGGGTTGTTGCATTATCTCTACCATCATCCACTCTATTGTGGTTGATGTGGTTGATGTCATGTCAGTCCCGCCGACAATGAGGTCCTGTTAATAATGATGCACATGGATAATTTACTTCATTACATTTATAATCCCTTAAATTTGCAGAATTTAATGGATGATTACAGAAGACTAGATGGTGATGTTAGAACTTTGAACTAAATATTTATGCAAAAAATCCGAATAGCATAAATAATAATATGCAGAATAAGAATCTACTAACCTCCGGCCATAGCTAATATGTTGAGATATGAATACCGATCTTTTATCTGAAAAATTGTAAGCTTTAATCAGACGGAGTCTTTCGACCTCTAGCACTGCATCGTCAATGGAGCAGGAAAGAATTTTGCAGTTCTGAAGTCAGGGACTCTATCTGCCCTTTAC
>JAUPMG010004292.1:0-15987 GCA_031762675.1 Pachysandra terminalis | reverse complement strand
TTAATAAATCAATACTCTAATAACTGATGTTGATGAAATTGTTAATAGCATTCAAGCATTATGCTATTGAAAGACGAATGATTTAGCTAATTTTTGGTCCTAGACAAGGTTGTCAAATCAAGAATCAAATGAAAATCTTTCAGGGCTACTTAGAATCGAATCGTAATTTTGAATCGTAAATCGTAAGATTCATAGTAGTTTCAGTAGAAGTAAGGTTTTGGGTTTTGTTTTTTCTGATTTCTCTTTAGAGAAAAGTTTTTTATTGTTTAAAATAAGCACACGGTACTTTATGTATATTTAATCATTTTAGAGTATTGTATTCTATATAAACAAGGATCAAACTAGGAAAGGGAAACTTTTAGTGACTTTTGGATGGAAGATGTTTGTGGAATCAAATTCACTAAATGCAATGGGATAAACCTTATTATTGGTGCTTGCTTAGTAGGACAAGCTTAAAGAGTAAGAGAACATTGAAACCCGAAGAACAGAAGCAGCATAATTCTGGTGAAGTCCACCTTAACGATGTAAGTAAACAGGTAAAGACGTCTCTTTCTTTCTTTATTTCTTCCTCTCATTGTAGTATAATGATGAATGATAATTGTTCCTTCATGTTTTTTTTTTTCTTTCTAAATTTGTATTTAGTTATGAAATGCACTTGGGACTCTTGCAAGCGAAGGATTTATAGTTGTTAGTGGTGATGTAACTAAAAAAAAAAAATCTACTCAATATCTATTTAAAATCTTAGTTGATCCGAATTCAATGAAATAAGAAATAGGATACTTGGTTAAATGTTCTTCATTTTATATCCTATCAAAAATATAAAATAAATAGTTGGACGAAAAATCAATATATTGAATGACTTCAAATTGATTATTCATAGCAAACTAGGCCTATGAAATTCTTATAGCCAAATGCTTAATATTGCACTATAGGCATATAGTACTTTGACGTTATTTTACTACATAAGTGGAATGGAACCTAAATGGTTGGAGTCTCACTGATACCTTTTTTGTAAACACTAAACCCTAATCACAAATCCTAAATCTTAAACCTTAAATTATAAACCCAAATCCTAAATCTTAAACCTTAAATCACAACCCCAAACCCTTGACCCCTTCAATTGCATTAATTGTTTTTTTTTCAATAATCCCCCTTTTTTTTTTATAAATTATATGCTATTATGAAATCAGGTTGCAAGTAGAATCCATTGTAGTGGAGTCCAATTTATATATTACAAGTAGACTCCATTGCAGTGGAGTCCAATTAATATGTTACAAGGAGACTCCATTGTACTGGAATCCACGTATTGCATCAATTGGGCGAGGCCCCGTATGTAGGGACATAGTGAATATTCATGAATTTTTTTGTAGTGGAGTCCAATTTATATATTACAAGTAGACTCCATTGTAGTGGAGTCCAATTGGGCGAGGCCCTGTATGTAGGGACATAGTGAATATTCATGAATTGTTTTTATTGCTGGATTGCATTTAGTATAGGTGCAAACTTCTAACAGATAGGAAACAATCTTACTAAGAGGATTACTCCTAAAATAATTATTAGTAGCATGGTTTTTTGAATTGTTTTGCCAATTTTGAATAGTTAATTTCAACGAATGCCTTATATAAAAATTATAAAAAATGAGATGTTTGAACATTACTTGAAATCTGACACACAACTAAAAGAGTATGTATGTCCTTGCTCTAATAATATTTAAAATTATCCTATTTTTTTAGAATTTTAACTTTTTGTTCAGTAATTAAAATTGTACAAAAAGAATTTAGAAGAACTTGGGTCACAATAAAATATATTTTAATAGAAGTCAACAAGTTTTATATTATTAAAAATATATTATTACAAATAAATGGATGACATTTTATATTTAGACTTTCATTCATGACAATATTCATTTGAATAATGAAGCTACAGACTCACTCTTGAGAAGGAAATAAGAAGACTGAAGAAGAGAAAAAAAAGAAAGAAAAAAGATGGTGCCTATCATCTTTGTTAAAATCTTTCAAATATCAATAGGCAATTATGTTAGAAATAAAAGTAAAAAATAATGTTACCTCACCTCTTTCGATACTAGAAAAGAACATAATGACACACATCTATATATTACATATTAAAATAATCTTCACATGCCTTGCCCTCATCTAATTAGAAGCCTACCCCTAACTAGATGATGATGAAAAATTTCAAGAAAGGAGAATAAATAAATATCGTCCATAATTATTTTATTAATTTTTATTAGTTTGATACATAAATATTTGTTTGATTAGTAGATTATCATACGAAGATTCACATACAAGTATTTTTCAACTTTTGTTTTTTTTTACAATCTTTAGTTATTTTTTATTGTTAATGTAGAACATATATGCAATAACTATTTAGCCTCTTTAAAAATTGAACGTTTTAACTAAAAATAATGATATCATTCTCTTTAAGAAATTATTTCGAAATTTAGCATCGATCCTTGGATAACTAATAGTAAAATAATTATCAATAATATAGGTTTATCACGTGCAACGCACGTGTTAGACTTGACAACTTAAAGAACCTTATTATTGGTGCTTGCTTAATAGGACAAGCTTAAAGAATAAAATAACATTGAAACCCAAAGAACTGAAGAAGCATAATTCTGGTGAAGTCCACCATTACAATGTAAGTAAACAAATAAAGACGTTTGTTTCTTTCTATATTTCTTTCTCATCATGGTATAATAATGAATGATAATTGTTCCTTCATGTGTTTTTCTTCTTTCTAAATATGTATTTAGTTAAAAAATGCACTTGGGACTCATGCAAGCGAGGGATTTATAGTTGTTAGTGGTTACACTGTGGAACAAAACACGAGATTAGAGAAGCAAAAAAAATCAAGAAACTTATGTTACATGCAACAACAGGACATGTTTTAGCATTAAATATCAGTGACCATTGATAAGATCCAGTGTTTGTCGTGCAATGGGCTTGTCATCGAAGGAAGAGAGAGCTTGAACAAGTAAAGATATGAGGTGGTGAGCATGGATGGTACGGAAGTTTTGAAGGAAGGTAGGGTTGGAGATGGCCTCAGAGAGCTTTGAAAGTGCGTAAGATGTACATAAGGAGAGCTAGAGTTCGGGATGAGATTTGCAAACGTAGATGAGACAGATGCATCATCCTTTTAGTGTATCATCAAAACATTTTTGTAAGATTATTTGAAATTTATTTTATATAATTTATGAAGAAACTCAGCCTAGATGGATTTCGATTTGCCAATTAATTGATCATTGGATGAAGTCTAGCTTGTTTGATGATAAGTAAATCAAGCAACTCAGCCTAGATGGATTTCGATTTGCCAATTAATTGATCATTACGAGGGACAACAGCAGCAATGACGGCAACAGCGACAACAATCGACGGTAACGGCAACGGCGAAGGCAGACGTAGCGAAGGTGGGAGGAGGAAAGAGAAAGAGGGAGAAAAGATAAGGGTTAGAGTAGGGTTAAGAAAAACACCATTGTCGGCGGTTTTTAAAAAACCACCGACTATTGACCAGGCCAGTCTCGGCGGTCTAAATAAACCGTCGACTATTGATCATACCGGTCTTGGCGGTTTATTAAAAAACGCCGACCTATATAACCCTAGGTCAGCGGTTTTATAATAATCGCCGAAATATGGTTAGTTTATCCCGCCAATTATCTCGCGCCAATGGCTTTAGTGCGGTCTTGGCGACTATTGACTAGACCACTCTCGGCGGTTTATTAAAAACCACCGAGATACGACCAGTTTCTCCCACCAATTTTCCCGCGCCAAGGGCTTTAGTGCACGCTAAAGGGATTTATCGGCAGTTTTTATTAAACCGCCGTCACATGTATTTATCACGGCGGTTTTTATGACACCGCCGGTAAATGACGCTGGGAAAAACCCCCTTTTTTGTAGTGTATTACTTAAAACTAATTTAAAATATTTTTTATTTCAATTTATTGTTTCACGTGCAACGCACGTGCATTATAACTAGTATATATATATATATATTTCTTATAAAATAATATATTTTTGAAGTTAATATACAAAGATTTTACATTTTACTTAAAAAAATAATTGATGTGTTTGGAAAGACTTTTAAGAAGATGCAAGTGAGAAGTTAAAAAGTTGCTTTTAGAAGTTGCTACTTCATAGCTATTCTTTGACTTTTCAAACTTGAAGTCGGTTTTGTAAATTTTAAGTTGAAAGTTGATTTACTTGGAAAATGGTAGGTGGTGGTGGTGGATGTATGGGCATTGGGGGTGGTGGCAATGGGGCGTGGTGGCCATAGGTGATGGCAGTAAGTGATTGTGGTGGTGATGATGGATGGGTGGGTGTTGGTGGTATTAGCGTGGTTGTAGCAGCTGGTGGTGGTGGGAGATGGTCAAATTTGGTGGTAGTAGTGGTGGGTGGCGGCAGTGGGTACTGCTGATGGTGGTGGCAGTTGATAGTGGTGCTGGGTGGTGATGTGGGCATTGGGTGGTGACGAAAGTTGGCGGTGGATCGTGATGGTTATGAGTAGTACATGGTGATGGATGGTTGGAAGTGATTCATTTTGCTTTTGATTCTAAAATAATTTTTTGCTTTCAAAAAAAAAAAATTTCTCTTCTACTTTTTAAAGGCAACTACAAGAAGTGTGAAAAATAATGAGTGTTTTTTTAGCAACCTTTTTACTTTCAAAAGTAAAAAAGTATACCAAAAGTTGAAAAGTTGAATGTTTCACCTTGCACCTAAAGGATGGAGTTTTCTCTTTGGTTGCTTGGGCCAAGGTTTTTATTCTCGGGATCCTGGATCGGACCGGTCTGGGTCGATCCCGATTTGAATTGCCGATTCGGTACTAGATCGGTAGTCCTATCCAAATGTTGGATCTTTATTATTTTTGTTTTTAAAAAAAACTTTGGATCGGCCAGACTGACAATACTGGTCGCCGAAACGGTGATACCGATGCCAGATCGGTGATACTGGTCGGTATTGGACCGATCCAGGCCGATAGTGGTTGGATCTTTTATTTTATAAATTAAAAAAAAATGGAGATCGGTTGGATCGGCCGATCCAATCATTGGACCGGTCCGGATCGGTATCAGTTGGACCGGTCCGATCCAAAGCCTCATGATACAAAAGTTGTATCGTGGCTTGGAATCGGACCGGTCCTGGTCGATCCCGATCTGGACCGACCGATCCGATCCAATCCATATCGATCCTTGAAACCTTGGCTTGAGCCGATATTTTCATATGTTGTTCAAGTTGTCGCCACCAGTGGGTCCCTTGTCACCAAACAATGATTCCATCGCATCTATATCATGACTTCACCCATGTCACTGCCCACATGACATAAGTAGCTGTCACATCCCAAACCTAAAGAACTCTTTGAGATACCCAAAAGGTTGAAATTGTAACTCTCATTCCATATCCACATGAGAGTGGCCAAGCAATATAGAACATAAGTGAAAGCTATAACATTAGTTCTAATAAATAATTAATAACTATTATAATATGTTTGACTAAGTCATATGAGTTCAACTACAATAATAAAAGCATGTAAACTACCCTTCTATTCCCAATATAGCTGAACTCTCTAATATATTAACTTAGTACCTAAAAATATTAAACAACATACATAAGCTGAAAACTCGGATGAGTAAGCCCTTCAAATCAGAGTATTTAATCATAAACACATGCTTTGAGAAAATAAGTAATATAATATAATAAATGAGAAATAATGAATAATATCTCATAGACATGAGCAATACACACACACACACACCACATAATGCAGTTCTCTCCCATCTCACTTGGTTTTGTCTGAATGACTGTAAGTCCACACAACTTCGTCAACTATACTAATATGCCTAACTCTATATGATAACATGCAAGTCAAGTGCATCATACACAAGACAAATCACACAAAAACATGTACAATAATATGAAATGCAATGCGTGTTGTTTAGCATTCGTAAAGTGTATGTCCACACCCGATCTAAGTCCGGTCTAACCAAGATGTCATCGTGAACCATCCCCTCCTATACAGGGCCATATATAGGAGATTATTCTACATATACCTTATTTTCTATCACGAGGACGTATCCCGGGACATCACCTATTGTGGAGCATAATTACGATACGATCTACCAACAAAATTTAACTCAATTATTTGTCCAACCAGACAAGCATTTGTCGTCGGACAAGCAAATTGGTCTATTGGGATAGCAAATTCCTCAACCCATCTTCAAGTATTACCTCAATTTCAGAACTTATCCAAATGCCCATACACAAGGATAGCCTGTAAGAGATTCCACTATAACCTCAAACTAGAAATCATATCTAGAATTCCTCATCAGGAATCCAAGTGTCAAGTCAAACTAATTGGACTTAAATTAAAGTCACAATGCCCTTATGTAGATTAATACCCTATTACCGATGCAATTCACACAACATAGTATATTATGCTTACACACATCATATTCAAGCAAACACATGAGAATGTATGTTCACAAACATCATATTCATCAGGAAAACACATGAGACACATTCTCATGATCTAAACTACTATATTTCACGTAAATATACACATATACATTAGATAAACTTATAAATAGATATGAGTAAATATTCTTCATTATTATGATTCATGGCATATCATTCAAACATAGGCAATAATCCTAATCATCTGCATTACTATATTAAATACTCATCAATTTAGTAAATATACTTCATATTCCATCTATCTAGTGTATTAACATGCTTTCTATAAAATATCATGATTATCGGATCACTTTGCATATTCTGGGTATACCTCTCGGCATACCGAGATCCAACCATAACCCAGAACACCTTTCGACAGACCCTTCGGCATGCCGAATTGTATGTTGAAGCAACCCAGAGAATCTCCGTATGCCGAGAGGTATACCGAAGCACGCAAATCCTAGATTTCTTAGGAAAAAAATATGCAAAAACGCACATAAATAATTATATAGATATATTAAACATTATACAATACAATTTCTCAATAAACCCATCAGTTTAAATACAAAAACAACATCACACATACCTAGAATTATACTTAGGTTCATAGTCTAGAACACTTCTAAGCCTATGATTCAATCAAAATATGCTTCATACTTTCATATATTGAATTAGATTAATTAGGTGTTATATATATAAACATGGGCAAACACATATATTATTCACAATGGAATCCACCATGAAGAGGTAAATGTTGAGAATTTAGTGGAAATGTCCAAGTTTATATGGATAATTTATGTAGATTTAATGTTATTTGTTCTAAGGTGATAAAATCCAAACACAACCATATTGAACATCTTCTGTAAAGCAAACACCAAACTATCGAACAATCAAACACTTATAATGCAATAATAGATTTCCTTCTCTTCCAAATCCATACATCAAAAGCCCTATCTCTTCCTCGAATCTAGATGCTGAGGGAAACCAAAAAAAAAAAGGATTTATATTAAATTTCAAAAAAAATCTAGTTTTGCGTTTTCAAAGAAAGTGAAATAAGGGAGTAAGTAAAGACGCTATTGATGACCTCAAAACCCTCCATGCTGAGTTCTTTTTTCTCTCTTATATGACCAACTTCAAGAAGAAACCCCATAGAACTAAAACCAAGATTTCCTGCTACACGTGTTTCGGAATCAGAATTTCCGACGAGCCCTTTTCATAGCCAATATAGCCTGATGGTGGACCATTTAGGACCATATAGCTCTGAACTTCACATTTACACATCTTTAGGACCATATTTAAAATTCTGTTAGGATAGAAATTTGTTCAGAAATTGTAATAAAAAAAACCACAAATTGTCTTATTATATAGCAACTTGTATTCTATAACAATTTATCATTAATAATACCAAATTACTGTAGATACTTAATAAGCCATGAATGGTATTGTCTTGTCCATTGCCTATAACTTAGAATCCAATCCACCTAGACAATGAAAACAATAGCAGTAGAGCAAAATGTATTAAATTATAACAAATTGTTTTACTCTAGTAAAATTTGTTATTAATCGTACCAAATTACTGTAGATTCTAACAAGAGTGGAAATGAAATCAGCCCTTAAATTAGAAATCAACCCAATTAGATGACCATAACCACCTCATCTACCTTTTGGAACCTGCTCAGAAGTAGACAATAGTTAGGATTATGATCCAATCCAATGGAGTAGCTTATTTTTGTCCAACTTTTTGAGATTTGCAATCTGATATAGTGATAGCTACCAATTGTAACCAATCAAAAGGTATTAAAGATAACTGTGCCACCAAAGCATATGCATGCCATGAAACATAATCTAAAATTAATTCATTTTATAAGCTACATTAATCTTGTCTCAAAATCACATCAAACATGATGTACATGACTAGGTGTTTTAATATTGCTTAATGAACCACGTCATAGGTTGAAAAAGTTAACACGATGAAGATATGTTTATTATGAGATGAATCAAATAATTTCATGGATATTACTGCATAATGCAAGCTTATCTTGGTGACATGAAATATATCTCACGTCTGGAATCCTTGCTATAGAAAAGGGATAAAATTGCCATAACCTCCTAAACTCAATTTTTTTTAATGGACAGAGGTATTTATCCTGACTTTTCCTTGTTTGTAGCAATATTCTTTAGCTTCTCTGTCAGTTCCCCAGTCTATGCATGAGGGGATGAAATGGGTTTTCAATAGATACGGTGGAGTAGACATGATCGGCGTAAAAATGGTAGAGGATGAAAGGGGTTTTCAACAGATATGTAGAAGAAGATGTGATCGACCGAAAAATGGTAAGAGGGTGAAAGGGGTTTTCAACAAACAGGTGAATTCGATTGGGGAAAATATTAGAAGAAGATGGGGGTATAAATATAATTTTAAAGGAGCCCTTAAATGCGTCAGTGCATCAGTAGAAGAAAAGCAACAAAGGGGGTATTTTTCTCTTTAGCTATAGATGAAACCACTCAATGTTAAAAACTTTTAAAAGGAGTGACCTTACATACAATTTTTGAACTCACTAAAACCTAAATGTAGAATTGTGCATATACCTCATGTTAAAAAACCCTATCATATAGGATTTTTTAAGGTTAGGGAAATGCACACTTTGCATATTGCGTTTTAGGGCCTTGACCAAGTCATTTTACGCTTTGTACATACTCTTTAAAAGTTATTATGTTTTAGTGATTTTTTAAGCTCAGTTTATGTATTGCCCAAAATACGCTCCACACAAATCTTGAAAATTGCATTCTAACCCTCCATCTTACCAATTTTGCATCATTTTAACCCTAATTCCAAATCCCTTCAATCTCATTTCATTTCTCGTTTTGGAGAACAACCTTTGGAGAACGACCATTTGGAGATCCTGCAATTTGGAGAACCTGTGATTTGGGGAAGAACAACCATCTGATTTGGGAACAACCTTGGGCCCGATTTGGGAACGATTTCAAATCCTCCTTCTCTTCGATTTCAAACCCTCCTTCTCTTCCATCTCATTTCTCAAGGTATCATTTCGAATAGAAACCCTAGTTTTGTATATCTTTTTGTTGTATTTTTTTTTTCTTGATCTTCTGTTGTTATGTAATTGGATTCAAACAGAAACCCTAGTTTTGTATATCTTTTGGTTGTATTTTTTTTTGTATTAAAAGGAAAGTTTGATTTGTAAGAAAAATTGAATCTAATAAATGGGTTTCTTTATCTGTAATCTGTTATTTTTCTGATCATGTTTGGGATTAGAGCTGATTCAGCTCTTTTAATCAGTCTTAAGACAAGCCATTTTTGTCTAATTCTGGATCATGACCTGTTTGAATTTCAAGATTCCTAAAATTATACAATATTATTAACTGAAAGTTTTGGAATCTAACAAGAAATGACAATAGCTAAATTCCAATTAAAATTAAGCTGAAAATTGTTGAGAATTTACTTGAAAGAAAATCTAAAGTGAAGGAGTTCGTAGGATTTAAGAAAATAAAGTGTTGAATGTGATCTTCTTTCCACGGCTGTACTAAAATGGCAGTAGCAGCAACAAACTTTAGAAGCTTCTGCTAATAGAAAAGGAGATTGGGATTGATTCCAAGAAGAAGAACAAAAATGCTAATCAAAGTCCTTTTCTGTATTTATCGGAGAATTATCCTGTTAATATTGTTCAGAATTGCTTTCTAAAAATGTAATATCTGGTGATGTTTGTGAGTAAACAATATGCACTATTTTTCTTCAAATTCATTAATATGGGCAATTAAATCAATTCCCACTATCTTCCATTAAGGCTTAGTCAAGTTACCAAAATAAATCTTAGCTATTCAGTTTGTTTGTTTGTTTTTTTTTTTTTTTTTTTTTTGGGTAATGGTCTTATAGCTGTTCAGTTGATGAACACAAGGGTGCTCGAAGTAGTCATGTAATAGAACATAAGAGGAATCAAACTATGTTATGAGATTTTAGTACTTGTGAAATGAAACTCATTTTTTGCTACATCTGGTTTTTTTAATTCTTTTGTTTTCAATTTAACTCTCTGCAAATGTTTTGTAGAACCTCTATGCACTAAATCTAAAAATTCAGAAATACTCTTACCGAAGCTGACCTCTTTAGCATTCTCACAAGGAAAAAAACCTAGCTTTTATTTTTTTTATTCTCAGATTCTATAAATTGTTACCATTTATGACAAGATGTTGTACCAGTTTTAATTTTCTGTAGCAATGTTGTTTGTTTTTGAAGCAAATATTTTTTTGACTTGATAATTTTGTTCTCTATATAGGATGACGACTACCTCCACTTCAGATAGGTCATTGTTATACCTTCAAAGAAAACATATTTCTCAACGTATATGGGCGGGGTAGGTAAATATGTTTTGGGGTTTTGTTGATACATATGACTTTATTAGTATATTTTTTACTAATACTCAGTAACTTATGGACCTTTTAGAAGCATCATATTATTCGTACTAGCAATCACACAAGATTGCTAAGGGAATGGCATCTCAGATGGCAACAACTACAGTTGCTGGATTTGGCCACCTACATAGGATTGGCGACATCCAGGCGGACTGTGGATTGATCACGGCTGCGATAGAGCGGTGGAGGCCAGAGACTAACACTTTCCACATGCCTGTCGGTGAGCTGACTATGACGCTGGAGGATGTTGCTTTCCTCTTAGGTCTACAAGTGATGGGAAAATCGGTGGTTGGTAGGATCGAGCGGGTCGATGACGTTTGTGGGAGATTGCTCGGTATACGACCAGGAGAGCATCAATTCCATGGTTGTTATGTTCAGTTAGGGTGGTTGCGAGAGCATTTTAGTGCTCTACCGGATGACCACACCACTGTACAGGTACAGCAGTACACCCGGGCATACATATTATGCCTTCTTGGTTTGACCATATTCTCAGAGACTTCTTGGAATATAGTTAATACCTTGTACCTTCCGCTACTAGAGGACTTAGTTTAGTGGGGAGTATGCTTGGGGTGCCACTGGATTGGCCTACTTGTACAGGCAGTTTCGTAGTTGTTGTTTGCGTAGCCAGAACATTGGTGGTTATATGAGATTTCTTTCGGTACGTTTACATTCATTTGAAAGTGTTGTTCTTCATTGGGTTTAGCTCTTTTCTAAGCATTGTTTTACTTTTGGTTTTTGTGTAGGCTTGGTTTTATGAGCGCTTCAAGTGCTTTCGACCTGAGACTGATGAGGAGGAGTTGGGTTTTCCTAGGGCTTTGTGCTGGAGAACAAAGGTCCGAGGAAGCGAGGTTCACAACAATTTGTTGGCATTCAGGCAGGAGTTTGATCTCCTTTCAGATGACGATGTAAAATTTTTATTTATGTTGGTTAGTTTGGTATAGATGTATCTTGAAAACTATTAGCACACAATCATTATCATTTTGTTCTGTTTGATTTAATAGGTGGAGTGGCTACCATATGAGTCTCATTTGACTGCACTAGTAGAGGGTTTTGTTGGAAATCTGATGGGTAGGGCAAGGGTGTGGATCCTCTTCTTTCACATTAAGGAGATGCATATACCGGATCGAGTGATGAGACAGTTTCATATGGTGCAACACATACCTCAGCATCTTCCTATAGTGGACTTGAGACTTCGCTCCATGTGATTTGAGAACTATGCCTTGATCTACAGGAATGAGGTCCGGCAGTGGAGGGCAGTTACAGAGGGGCTTCTTTTGGTTGATGGCTCGCCTCTCTCCGAGTCAGACCCTGTATGCCACGAGTACGAGGAGTGGTATCATTCTACCACTCGCTTACGCATTCATCCACCCAACAAAAATATACCTTGTAGGCGGCCAAACGAGTATAAGCCTAGAGGTATGGTGATTCCGATGCAGAGCGATTGGTGAGTGTAATTGTTAACTTATCATTTTTTTTATAACTATGATTAATCTATTACTATTAACGACTTTTTCCTACTTGTATTAGCGGTGTATGATGCACGAGTTTACTACCACTGCCCGACCCATCCTCCATGATATTTTATTTACGCAATCTTTTCTCTCGCATGGAGGCAGAAGCCCACGTTACTAGAGAAGAGAGGGGGGATGGTAGATTTTGGAGGAGATGAAGGTAAGTTTACATCGACATAGTTATGCAATGTTTTACCTTTTATTGTGTCTTTTTGAATTCCATTGTTACTTTAGGTGATGGTGATGGTTCAGAGGAGGAGGTGGATGGTGAAGGAGGTGATGATGTCGAGGATGCTGATGGAGATGATGATGACGAGGATAATGATGGAGACGAGAATGCTGATGGAGATGATGATGACGAGGATGCTCATGGAGATGATGGTGATGATGGAGATTATGATCACGAGGATGATCATGGAGATGATGGTGATGATGGAGATGATGATAGGACAGAGGAGGCTGTGGATGGTGAGGACGTGGCTGTGGATGGTGAGGATGAGACTGAGGATGGTGAGGACAAGGCCGAGGCTAGTGAGGACGTGGATTGCGAGGATGCTCCTAGCCATCAGATGACGAAGGATGCTCCTAGCCATATTGATGGTATGTCATTGAATATAATATATCAGTCTTAATTAGTTTAATACGTAAAGACATTGTTTTTATACCTTACTAACTTTATTGGGTGCTTTAAATACGCGGATATTATACATGTTGATCAATTGGGTGATACACCCATTTTGCCTCCTAGACGGCATGTACTCGGTGTGCGTATGAGTGTTCGATTAGCTGAAAACCCGATGGTATGTAGTGCTCCTCTTTCGAGACAACTTACATGACCAAGATGTGCACTTGTTGAGGAGGCACCGTCCTCACCGGTCCAGCATCCAGGTATCATCCTAGAGGCCTCCCATTCTTCATCACAACCATTGCCACAACTTACTCATCGCTACAAACATCTTGGTAGTGGTGGTCGCCCTTGGAAGAAGTTAAAAAGGATGGATGACTTATGACAGAGAGATGATTTATGTGGCTGTTGTTGTTTTAAGATAGTTCCCTTTTCGATCTACTATCATGGGTTTTTTTTTTTTTTTTTTTTTTTTATAGTTATAATTTTGCAATTATATTGTTTGATTTTGGGCTAAACTAGATGTAATCTTCATGTAAATCTCTTAGTTTATTAATAGATGTACGATTGTCTTTGTTGTTGATTTTTTACACAGGTGTACACTTTGTTAAACAATATAACATGTTGTAAACGACAATAACTTTTTTTTTTTTTTAACAAATTCTGAAGGAATCATATTACATCTTGGTAAAAAATACCAAGTTGTTAAAATGAATCACAACTTGCTATTGTTTTTAACAATTTCTAAACAAATCCTATTACATCATTGTAAACAAATATACTAAGTTGTTGTAAACTACAAGAAGTTGGTATTGTTTTTAACAATTCCTGTTTTAAGAGAGTTTGAAATTTTATCCTGGAGTAGTGTAAATATGAATCTGTTAAAAGGGATATAAAATACCTGCTTAATCTGTTTCAGTGGTATGTTAAAGTAAAAATTTAATAAGTACATTGTTAACCACTCAAATTAACCTTCTAAAATATTTGCACGTCCATATAAAGTTTTACATATAAAATAACATCAATCTTTAAAACTTAATTTTTGGAACTTGTCCAAATCTTTCGTCCAAAAGCAGCTACTCTTTCAGAGGCTTCCACTTTCGTTTCAATCATACGCTTTATAATATCGGTGATGACAGCATCATTCTGAATAAGGCTCCTCACACAATCCACTGTATCAACGCAAGGGTCCTTGACGTCAAGCCATGCAAAATGTCAACAACCATGATTGGTAACGTACAAAGAAATTTCAAAATGAATTTTGATAGAGAAAGAAATTCCATTATGTAATGTTATAATTTGAACTACTCACCATTGAATTAGGACACGCTTGAAATCAACGTCCATATGATTTCTCTTTTTTCGATGTTCGAATCTTACAAGGCCCTACTTTATACGAGCATAACCTAAATTCATCGGTCCACATGAAGAAGCCACAGTCATTGAAACCATTTACTTCAGTCTCATTACACTACAAAAAATTTGAAACAATAAGACCAATAATCAATTTTAGTAGCAAGACTAGTTAATAATTGAAGCCATTTGAAGTGTGTATATCCAATAAGGACACCTGTAGAAAATTCGACCTGCATTATCCTTACTGTGTGAAGTAAGCCGAACACAATGACCCCGTCAACACGTACAAACAAACCTTCCATCCATAATAAGAAAAGAAATGATGATGCCATAACTACGATTTTGCAAGCATTTAAAAAACATATTAATACAAATAGTACAGCTACGAAATAACAATAGCAAAGCCCAATAAACAGTACAAATAGTACAACTCTGAAATAACAATAGCAAAGTCCAAAAAATAGTTCAATAGCAGAATACAAGGATGGAAACATTACAACTCCGAAATAATAATAGCAAAGTCAAAAAAACAGTTCTACAATCAAATTGGATTCTTGTAAGTTGTTCGATTATGTCCGATCTCATAGCATCGCGAGTAATGCACAACCTTTTTGTCTTGAAACTGCGACTAGATGCGTTTTACCCTTGGCCTACCCACTAGACATTTTGTTTTGGGTGGAGCCGTTACTAGTGATTGGCTAGGTGACTGGACAACTTCACTGTCATCATCGAGTTGGGGTCTGTCTGTAGTAAAAATGCCATGCATTAACTCTGAATAGATACGCACTTGGGTATTCTTGTGATAACATTCTTCAACAAAATCATAAACATTCAAATACGATTTTTCTATCGACTGGCATGTATGCTCGCATGGAATTCCACTCATTTGCCACTTCCTGCAAGTGCATGTGCGATCTTCCAAGTTCACGGGAATTTTTACCCGTACCAACTGTATCTCATACTCAAAGAGTTGAAACTGCATAACTCTCGTACCTTGACCCCATGATAATTTTTTTTATATGCTCCTCAATCCTAGTACCAACCACCTTCTTCCAACCACTAATCTAATTATGTCATCTAAACAAAAATTCACCCAACTTCTTATGTGTACACTCTATCAGACCCATAAATGGGAGCTGTCTTTCAGCCCGCATCCATCCATTAAACGTCTTTACTATGTTCGAGCTCATTTTGTCCTAACGTCTTTTAGGAAACATACAAGTTACCCAATGCTCTGGTGTCCTCTCTAGTACACATGCCGTGCATGCATGATTAAGATTATGCAACTCTCTCATCTTCTTGTCAAAATCATCCCGCGTCCTAGCTTGTGCAATACTGTTCAAAAGTTCCATTGCCATATTCTTCAAATCCTTACGATAACCAAGCCCGTGCAAAAATGAACTAAAATTCTCCTTCAGATGACCAAGGCAATGTGCATGATTTTTTCCTCCAAAAACAATATGAACATCTTCAATAATAGCAGGATTGCGGTCTGATACGATCACAATCTCTCGTTATCATTCAATAACGATTTCAAATTCTCCAAAAACCATAACCAATCTTCAGTATTCTCAGATGAAACAACAACATATGCAACTGGAAACATACC
>JAUPMG010004281.1:0-15987 GCA_031762675.1 Pachysandra terminalis | reverse complement strand
AATTATTTATTATTTAATTTGGACGAAAATTGGTTATTTAATTAAGTTAATTGGGCTTAAGATTTAATTGGGCTTTAATCCTATTGGGCTTTACTTAAGTCCAACAAATTAATTATTAGAACTAGGTCCTGTTTGGTTAGTTTTTGGTTTAATCCATTAAATCAGTTTTCTATTAAGACAAAATGTCCTTTGTTTATAACCTATAATTTTGATTTATTAATTACTCTAGGTTATACTGTTTATTAGCCATTAAATTATGATTTGAGTGTCCCTAAAATATATGAGTCACACATTATAACTTAAAGAGTTATGAATGTGTGTGAAGCATTCTAGTTTCCTATTGTGCAACCCACCAATTACAAGCAGTCTAAGTCAAATATGTAACCACTTCTAAAATTTTAAATTACACCTATATTTAAATTAATTACGAATTAATTCCTATAAAAGTTTCAGGTTGTTACAAGAGTATTGAGAAAGTGAAGCTCATCCGGGAGAGACAGAAGATAACACAAAGTAGGAAGAAGAGCTATGCAGACACAAGAGATGGCGAGAGTTAGAGTTTTCTATTGGAGACCAAGCATTCCTCAAATTTTCATTGTTTAAAGGCGCTATGCGATTCGAAAAGAAAGGAAAGTTAGCACCCTATTTTGTCAGACCTTTTGAGATACTTGAGCGTATCAGACGTGTTGCATACTTGGTAGCCTTACCGCCACAGTTGTCAGAGATTCATGATATGGTTAGAAGCTGATGCAGATCCTAGACCGTAAGGAACAAGTATTACAGGCGAAGATTATCCCGTTGGAGAAAATTCAATGGGGACATCATGATGAGACAGAAGCTTCTTGGGAGCCAGAGTGGGAGATTTGGGAGCACTACCCATATTTGTTCACGAATTGAGGTACACAAATTTTGGGGACGAAATTCTTTTAAGGGAGTTAGGTTGTAAGGACCTAAACCCACTAAAGGATCACCCATAGTTAATGATTTGAAATTACAGAATTTAATGATATTTTCTGGATTTATTTGGTATGTAAATGAGATTAATATGCTATATGATTGTCTGTGTAATCTGATAATACAATTGGGGGTTATTTTGTTTTTTTTTTCTTTGGAAAGGTTAGTGTCTTTATTGAAAATAGGGTAGTAGTTACGGATTTACAAGGCTAGGAGCAGCCATCATACTCCACGAGTACATAAAGTGTTTCTGACAACACAATTCCTACTAAGAGCATGCCAACAACAACCAACAAAAAGCATCAAAATCATCAAAATAGACAAGGAGAGCTGAGCCACCAACCAATCAGCAGCTGCATTCTCTTCTTGAAAACATGTATAATCGTGCAACTGCTGAACTGATTCATAAGGTGTTTAATGTTGTGTATCATCAGGTGATATATCCAGGGGATGTACTTTTGAGTAGTAAGAAGTCCTTTTTCATTATTGGAATCCGTATTTAATAGAAGCATCTGAATTCCCTACTGTCTAGCCATCCTTAGGCCATGAATAAGGGCCTCAAGATCATGGTAGATTATCGAAACAGGTTCAGAGGCAACAGCAAAGGCCAATAGCAGTTCACCATGGTCGTTACAAAGCAGACCACCAGACCCACCTCGAAGTGCCGAGAAAGAGCCATTGCAGTTGAGGCTGATAAAGCCAGTGAGGGGCACTCCATCTCACCACAAGGGGAATGCCCTGGGTAAAGGTCATATTGATGCTCCAGTTAATACATATGTCCCTATTAGCCTGATTGTTAAAGACTTGAGTCCAACAGATCTTCCCCTTTTCAGCAACATCAGCAGATATTTGGTTCAATACATATTGTCCTGCCCTATATTCATTTCTGAAGAGTCTAGCATTCCTTTCCCTCCATATGTGGCAAATAGTAGCAGAGAATGCCAGCTTATAGATGGTGCTGAGATATTCCTTCCTACTGATTTTCTCTAAGCACCACTTCACCAATTCGGCCAGTTCACTTTGGGGTCAGCAATGCAGCACCTTCTCGTCACCTCAAGCTAGATGTGGTTGGAGTAATTACAAGAGAAGAATAGATGCCCATGTGAGTCAATAGCCCTCCTGTACAAAACACAGTTAGTCACAGGTAACACTCCAAACTTGATAAGTCTATCTTGGGTTAACAGCCTTTTTCTGAGCAGCCAACCAGCAAATGAAAGAGTGGCATGGGATGTGCCCACAAAACCAGATAAGTGATCTCCAGAGAACCTTAGCAGTGTCACTTCTCGTGGCATCACAAGTATCCTTGATGTTGATTTGCCCCATTTTGTTTGGTTTCCAAATAATTTTATCTTTAGGGAGGTTTGTGTGTGTAGAGGAACTTGACTCAAGCAACCCCAAATGCTCTGAATAGTCACATTTGCAGTAGGAGGGGGGGGCTCCAATTACCATTGTGGATAATAGACTCCTCCAAGGAAAACCTAGGGAGTCTCTCCTTATATAATGTTCTGTTAGAGGCAATCAGGTGTAGGGAACCCCATGGATGCCATCCATCCCACCAAAAGGTAGTATCCCTGCCATCTGCAATGAGGTAACCAATCAGCTTACAAACTTCACTTCTAAGAGATAGAATCTTTCTCCAAATCCAAGAGGATGAAGTAGGGCAGTGCAAGCTCCAAAAGTTGTTTTCCTTTAGAGGGTTGCTCCTTATCCATCTTGCCCAAATTCCTTGGTTTCCAGATACCAAAACCTAGGTACATCTAAATATGGTAACTCTGTTCCACATTTCAAGATTTCGAAGACTGAAACCACTAGATTTCTTAGGGGAGCAAACCAGCTTCCACTCCTCCAAGTGAGGCTTATATCCTTCTCCCCCCATAGGAAATTGGAGAAAATCCTGTTGCTTTCGTGTATTCCACTTTTGGGTAGGATGAAGATAGTCATCCAATGAGTGGACATACTCATAAGCACACTGTTAATGAGTTGAAGTCCCTCAGCATAAGATAGCCTTTTACCCTTCCAGGCACTCACCCTTCTCATTCTATCAGTAAAAGGGTAGCGGTCCTTAATCTTGAGTCTTTATGATATCAAGGGAACCCCAAGGTAAGTGGCAGGGAGTATACCACAATGCATCTGTACAGTCTGAAAAAGCTCATCCTTCCTAGGCTCCTCCAAACCTGCCACAAAAATACAGCTCTTATTGTGGTTCACACGAAGTCCAGAGCAGCCACTGAACCATTCAAGGTCTCTGTATATTAGTCTCAGTGAGTCAATATCACCAAGGGAGAACATAAAGAGGTCATCTGCAAAGCACACCAAGGTAATCTGGTTCTCTTTGCATCCTAGGTGGTATGTGAAGGATGTGTTTAAGGTTGTTCTTTTCAGTCTTCTAGCAAGTGTCTCCATCACCATAACAAACAAGTAGGGGAACAAGGGATCCCCTTGTCTCAGTCCCCTACCCCCTTTGAAAAAGCCCTCGAGACTACCATTCAAGGAAATAGAGAAGGAGGTTGTTGTTACGCAGGCCATAATCCACTTGACAACTCCAGGTGGAAAGTTCCAAGTCTGAAGCATTTTGTAGATAAATGCTCAGCTGACAGAGTCATAGGAACCTTTGAGTTCAATCTTGAGAGCACATCTACTAATACCCTTATTTATATGGTAGTCATGCATAAGTTCATGAACAAGACAGCTATTATCCGAGATTCTTCTACCAGGCACAAAAGCAGATTGATAGTCACCAATAAGATTATTCAACATTGGCTTGAGTCTGTTAACAATAATCTTGAATATGCAGTTGTATATCACATTGTAGCAAGCAATGGAGCGGAAATCACTCACATCATTAGTACCACTCCTTTTATAAGCAAGAGTCAAAATGGTGTGATTGACCTGCCTTAGCAGAGATCCATGAGAGAAGAAGTCCATGATGGCCTTAGCAACATCCCCACCAGTGATATCCAAAGTAGCTTTGAAGAATTCAGATATGAATCCATCCGAGCCAGGGGCCTTGCCATTTGGCATTAAGAAGAGGCATTCCTTGATTTTTGAAGTGGAAATATCCCCAGTAGCAACTCTAATCTCCTCCACAGAGGGACCTTCCCCTAAGTTGTCATACCAATCCCACGGGAATAAGGACTGCAGGGTAGTGCCAATTTTTTCCATGAAGTGTTGGGTAAGAATAATAGAAATATCATTTCTCTCAGTGCATCGCACACCATTTCTGCCATTCAAACTCATGATCTTATTAGCATCCCTATGCTTTACCATAGAGCTGAAGAAGAAGCTAGAGTTGTTGTCCCCAAATTTAAGTCATTGGATTCTTGATCTCTGTCTCAATGGTGCCTTAGATTGACCCAAAAGATCCTTATAGGTACTCCTAAGAGATCTCTCCACCTCTTATAGGTTACTGTGTGGTTGTGTACTAAGAAGAATGTCCTGAACAACATCCAGTTGTGTCTCGGTGCTTAACAGCCTTTTGTCAAAGTCTGAAAATCTAGCTTTCCTCCATATCTTCAGCAATCTCTTGAGCCACTTAAGCTTAGAGACTGGGATGTACATAATGGATCCTTGGTGCTGTACCGCCTATGCTTCATTAACAATCTCCATAAATCCAAGTTGATCAATCCAAAAGTTGAAGAATTTGAATGGAATATTGACCTTAGGGGGATCATTAAACATGGTCACTAGAGCAAGGGAGTAATCCGAGATGCTAGGGCTTAACAGCTCCACTTTAGCTGCCGAGAATTTACTAGTCCATTCCAAGTTAACCAGCGCTCGATCGAGTCTATATTTGATGCTATCACTGCCCTCAGATTTGTTAGACCAAGTGAAGAAGCAGCCTTTGCTTCTTAAGTCAAACAGTTCCAGCTCACCAATAGTGTCATTGAAGTCTTCCACAGCTTTTCAGTTTATAGGGCGACCCCCATATTTCTCCAAAGTTTCCCTAACAACATTAAAGTCTCCCACAACCACTTACGGTTTGTCAGTACACACCAGGTTTCTCCACAGTGCCCTCCTCTCATAAGCATCATTGGCACCATACACAAATGTGGCAGTGAAATACTCCTGATTTGCATAGCAGACGATCTCAGAGTGGATCATTTGATCCAAGGTACTTAAAATTCTAACATTTACCTCAATAGATTCCATAGAACCCAAATACGACCATGTAGTGAATGCTCATAGTTGCATTGCCATTCCGAGCCGGGCAACATATTTTGAATAATATTCAGGCTGTTAATACTACGCACCTTAGTTTCAACAATACTAACAAGTACCAATTTTTTTTGTTATAATCAAGTCTCTAACTTCTATCTACTTGAGAGGATCATTTATTCCTCTCACATTCCAAGATGCCCAAGCAATCATTTTGATGATTTGCTGAGGGAAGCTCGAGTGACCTTTGTCACATTCTCCATAGCACACACACACTTGCCATCTCCCACCTGTGAACCATTCACCTTCTTCTTGTTTTACCCTTGCTTTGTCTCAGCTCTCACTGAGGTAGTGGGGGATGCCACCTTCTATCGCTTGCTGTTCACCCTCTCCAAATTGCCATCCAAGCACTGAGTGAAGTCAATGGGAGGTCACAAGGGAGAAGGGCAATCATCCTGCCCAGTCTCCTCCTCAATAGACAATCAAGATCAGATAGGCAACTAAATTTGTTGCTGGTAGTAAGGGGCTCACCATTCACTTGGGCCTGACTAATAGGGGAAGTCAGGTCGCGCCTAATAAGGGTCTCATAGGCAAAATTCAAAGGCAATTCCTCAAGCACCCTCAGGGTATCTTGCTCAAGGGCCACAGATGTTTGCTGTGGGATAGCATGAATGTTTCCATGAAAAGAGGAACCCTCAATCTGGCACTCTAGGTTCTCAGTACCCATCTCAAGGTCCAAAGTGCGTCCAGTAGGTCTCCAAACCTTCCTCTGCTTATTATTTGCAATGTGGGCATCGTGCCGGTTTCCAGGGTTATTCAACCCTCACCTCGTGGATTTCATTCTCCCTTCTACCCAAATTGTGGAGGGCATCTCCTTGCAAAGTTTAGATGAGTCCTCAGTTCAGTGGCTTTGTCCATGCAAATAGGCTTGACAATGTCGCTAGACATGTAGCTTAGGCCCTCATCAGACCAAAGCTATAAGGGGACAGTGAAGAGCTTTACCCAGACTGCCAATGTATCCATCTCTCCCTTGGTTAGGGAGAGATTAGGACTCCATTCACGCAGGACAAGGAGTCTTCCGGTCATGTACCATGGTCCTCCTTCAAGGATAGCGTCCCTCAAGTCAGTTGAGCCGAATAGAAATAAAATGAAGCCGTTGTCCATGCCAGTGACCTCGACCAAGCCAAGTTTTCTCCAAAGCCTCTCAGCTTGAGCCTTCACCATAGCATAAGGTAGTCGTTTTTCAATGAAGTTACCAACCAAGAAACCCATCCAACGAGCCTCACCAATCTCTAGGACTCTGGCTAGGGGGACAACCACCGAGTGACCATCACAGCTCACAGGAGGGTAATAGGACATCTTAGCTCTGCTTTTGCCTCCCGTACCAAACAAATCAGACCAGCCTTTCTAACCAGCCGGCGAGGCAGAAGGACCACTGCTCAAAACCTCTTCAGTAAGAGGCCCTGCAGGGCCAGCATAAACAAGAGGGCTCAAAGAAAAACTATCACACAGAAGGCCCTGCAAGGCCAACGTAAGAGGTCAGCAGCTGACCGTTACCAAAACTGGTAATAGGAGAATTCAAATTAGAGTTGGATGCACGGGTAATGTATTGGGTCGGGTCTGAGGCAATCAACCTAGGAGGGGAAGGAGCCGAACAGCAAGGCATGGCGCCCCGACAGGGGGCCCACAAACGGCCGGAGAGATTCCATTGCTCAGCGGCATGCCAGCCGGGTATGAGGGTACCCCATACCGGCCAGAGAGAAGGAGGATGACAGGGAGGAAACAAGATATAGGCAGCACAAGGAAGCAAGACCAAAGAAGAAGGAGAAGGGAGAGCCTCGAGCAGAACAGAGGAAAAGTGGAAGAAGAAGGGGAAAAGAAGATGAAGGAGAAGAAAGAAGAAAAGGAAGAAGAAGTAGAAGAAGAAGAAGAAGAAAAAGCAATAGGAGAAGAAAAGGACGATGAAGGTCAAGGGGTTCAATGCCGGGAGAAAAAAGGAGGAGGGAGAGGGGGAAAAAGGAGAAGGAGAAGAGGAAGAAGGGTCACAAGAGGTAAACAATAGGACTCAAAGAAGAAGGGAAGCAGATGAACCCGAGCTGGCTAAGAGATCTCAAGGCAGGGAGGGAAGGATATGAACAAAGGGAGCAAGGGAACACGAAGGTGGCAGGTAGCGACAGCGGCTAAGGCCTAAGGCCTTGCATGCTGGAAAGGAAGAAGCAAGCATGCAGGAGAAGGAGGAGCTAGAGCACGCTGGGAAGGATGAAGCTGACATGCCGGAGAAGGAGAGCACGCCGGAAGAAGCTAATTGACCAGTTAGGGGGTTATTTTGTTATTATGAGAAAGTTAGGGGGACTGTTTTAATGAGAAATTAAATCAATAAGAATCTCTTTTTTTGGGCGCGCGATCATGGGGACGTGCGTGACAGAAGCAAGACTTGACCATAGAGAGTCAATCTTGGTGTTCCGAGTTGTGTGACCACCATTTCCATCGTACGTATGATATGGTTTAGTTGTGAATACATGGTTTACTTATGTTGTGGTGGCAATCCGCGGTCCAGTTGTGTATCTCGAGGGTCTCACCTTGAGATCCGTGCTATTCCTTATTGGGAATCGTGTAACGGGATCTAGGGCGCGACATTCTTTCACTCTTCCAACTCCACGACACCTCTGATCCCATGCGTAGCTCTAACATTCCAAATTTGGATTTTAGTTTTTATAAGTACTAGAATCACCCCATATGCATATTAATTACACTTAGACCCCAAATTAGATGTTTCTTAACAATTCAACCCAATATTCTTAATTTAGCTCATAAAACCACAATTTAAATTTAGAAAAATGCCAATTAATTATTATAAGTTATTTTAATCATTTTTAATTAAATGAAAATATTATTTTAGTGGTTTTAAGTAATTACAACCTAGCTCCCTTAAAATAATTTTGTTCCTGAAATTACATATCTCAATCCGTGAAAAGCTGTGGATAGCGCTCCTGAATATCGGATTCAAAATCCCATGAAGCTTCAGACTCGTCGTGATGATTCCATTGAATCTTCACTAAAGGAATAGTCTTGGTTCTCAAGACTTGCTCCTTCCGGTTCAAAATTTGCTTCTCTTGTTCAACATACGATACATCCTCACAACGTTGTAACTGGCCCCAATCCAACACATGTGACGAGTCAGGTTCGAACTTCCGCAGCAAGGACACATGAACTACATCATGCACTACTGAAAGTTACAGAGGTAAGGAAACTCGATTGCCCATACGTCCAACGCATTCCAACACTTCGAAAGGTCCAATGTAGCAAGGAGCAAGCTTCCCCTTCCGACCAAAACGCATCACTTCCTTCATAGGAGAAACCTTCAAGAACACGTGATCACCAACCATGAACTCTAAGTCTCTCATTCTCTGATCTGTATAACTTTCCTGCCTTCTCTGTGCTGGTTTCAATCTCTTTCAGATTTGTTTCACCTTAACAGTAGTCTTTTGGATAAGCTTTGGTCCAAGAATACTGCCCTCACCAACTTTGGCCCAACAAACCGACGAACAACATGGTCTACCATATAACGCCTCAAACGGAGCCATGCCAATGCTCGAAGGATAGCGGTTGTTATAGGAAAATTCCACCAACAGTAGTTGTTCTCCCCAAATACCAACAAAGTCTATGACACATGCCTGTAACATGTCCTCCAACACCTGGTTCACTCTCTCAGTTTGGCCATCTATCTGAGGATGCTAAGCTGTGCTAATGTCTAACTGCATGCCCAAGGCTTTCTGCAAATTCTCCTAAAATTTTGACATGAATAGAGAACTGTGGTCCGAGACAATACTAACTGGCACACCCTACAATCGCACAATCGCACAATCACTTTGACAGGAAGGAAATGAGATGATTTGGTTAACCGATCTACGATCACCCAAATCGAGTCGAAACTACCTCTAATCTTAAGCAAACCAACTACAAAGTCCATAGTGATACGCTCTCACTTCCACTCGGCTATGGGCAAAGGCTGCTATAATCCTGCCGATCTCATATGTTGTTTCCTTTACTTACTGACACGTGAGGCATCATGCTACGATCTGTGCAATCTCTCTCTCTTCATGCCTACCCACCAGAAGTTCACACGCAAGTCACGATACATCTTGGTACTCCCAGGATGAATGGAATACCGTGACCTGTGCGACTCCACCAGAATCTCCCTCATGGTCCCCTGATCGTCCGGCACACAAAGACGACCCCGGTATCTAATCAGTCCATCAGAGTGCACTACTCAATCTGGCTTCTCGCAGTCTGCTGGTAATAACTGAAGCTCTTGATCAGTTTTCTATTTAGCTGCAATACGATGTTCCAGAGAAGGTCCGGCAACGTGGTTAATCCAGTCGAGCGATTGGTTGTGGTTTGCCATATTCATTGGGCGTTGCACACCATAGCAGAACCCTTTTAACTTTTTGAAGATTTGTTTGAATGCTTTTTGCTTTTTGTGTTTATGATGTGTATGGTTTAGATTGCTTGCTTTTGATTTAAGGGCTTGGATTAGAGGAGACTTAGTGTGAGGAAGGTTCTACTAACTTCCCACATGTGTTAGACTTGTATGGTTGAGATTAGAGTTGATTGATCTAGGGCCTAGATTGTGCCACCTCACCGTATTAGAATCACATGAGATATTTATTCTTTCTCTTTTATGCAAGGAAGAGGTTTTGTTTGCAAGTTTAGAGAAAGCTATATTCAAGGAGTGTGTGGAGAAGAAGAGTTTTGGAGCTTTTGTTTAGATTGAAGTTAGTGATTTCTTCATTCCTTTTTGTAAGTAAACTCATTCAGATTATTCTTTTATTGATTAGGAGTTCATAGAGTATCTTTTCATGGATTCTCCATGATTTTCCATGTATTTGAAAGAAGAATTATTTCTTATGAAGTTTGTGTTTAATGATGTTTAGATTACATGAAAACTATTGTATATTGTGTGAAATAATATGTGGTTGGTTTGGTTGTGAATTTCTTTGAACCTAGGAAGATTTCATGGAGAGAAACCTTGTTTTATGGGTTACCGCGCGGTTCAGCGGCCATGTCGGTGCGCCGAAACCAATAGGAGCGGTTGGCGACCTACTTGGTCTGCCGAGCAGAACGCTGAGGATTTCTAGGAATTTTTCAAGTCCCGGAATGTCCGCCGAGAATTCCTTTGGTGCTCCGAGACTTTTCTAAGAATTTGTACTTCCTGGAATTGTCGCTGAAGAGGACGTCAAGAACCCTTCGGTGCGTCGAGAATCCCTGTTGTGGTCTGTTCAGCTTTTTCTGTTGCACATATAATTCTCTTTGTTTGGTTAGATCAATTTCATAAATAATAGACTTGTACATTGAATTGTTAGTATACTTTCTTCTCTATGACTTCATACCTTGATGTATACATTCTACTTACTTGTAACTATGAATCATGCTACTTAATGATTGGGAGTTGAGTTATGATTAGCTTGATATTACACCCTGTACACAATAATGATGATTGTGTAGTTAACGTGCACCTTATCACTTGCACTGCATTGACTCTCGACCTCAATACGGTCTATGAGTAATTCCTTCTACCTCAGAGTTCCTGCGTTGGACACATGAGTGAAAGAGTGTTATAATACATTTTTGTATTGAGTGAGGCTTTTGACTGGCTGAGTTAAGGGATTAACTTCCCCAATACCCTCACCCACGTTTGTGACACTTATTCCCAAGGTATTTCATGATTTGAATGCTTGGATGTATATTCAAAGAGGGTTCTCTGTTAACTGTTAATGAACATGATTTCCAGAAGTAATCTACATGATAGAACCTTGGAGAATTACCCATGATCAAAAATCAAGTGGAGGGGATTGTGACTTCTAAGTTGAAAACCCGTAAAACTATGTCTGTGCTCATAGAATATTTTATCCTTGAGAAGGCCTTGTATTGAGGGATAGTTTGATAGGACATCTTGCTCAGAGGACGGATAGACCATGTGGGAACTTGTCATATTGATGGGTATAACAGAGTGCACATCATCTTAGATAGAATATTTAGATCACCTTGGTGTAACCAAATGATATCTAAAGCACTACATGCATTTAATAAAGGACTTTACCTTATTCTTTCATGTTATATCATGTATTGTTCTGGTAATTACATTAGGTTATCTTTGATTAGTGGTCGTGGCCCTACATCAATATCAGTCTACTTGAAATCTTTTTACTTTATGGATTTTATAGCTCATGCTTCTAGCAAACCATATTTCGGGTCCTTTAGATGAAGAGCCTCTAGATGTCGAGGTGCAAGAAGAAAATCTGGAGGATGAAGATGAGTTGTATTATGATCCGTGATGTAATAACATAATACTTATTTCTTTTTGGATTTGGAGATGTAATTCTTTTCTTTCTCTTTTGGGTTTCAATCAGTTTGAGAACTTGATTATCACCTAGAACTTATTTTTGTTTTAATCTTCCGTTGTTTATCAAAACTTTGATGTAATATATTATATGATGAAAATCTCGTTATCTGTATGTTTTCTTCTTGAATGTTCTATGATGTTCAAGGTAATAGCGAGACACTTACTGCCACTCTCTTCTTTTAGAGAGTGAGAATCATATTTGAGACTACTAAGGACTCCAAAGTGAATCCTTGAGTTTGGGATGTGACAGTGATCGTAGAGAATCCCTCTACGAATCTTCGATAGTAGCCCGTTAGACCAAGGAAACTTCTGATCTCAGATGTATTCTTCGGTCGCTCTCAACCACGAACTGCATCCACCTTAACTGAATCCACAGAGATACCACTCCTAGAAACTACATGACCAAGGAATCTGACCTCGTCTCTCCAGAAGTCACACTTCTCAAGCTTGTCGTATAACTGGTGATCATATAGCGTCTGCAATACAATCCTGAGGTGCTCATCTCCAGACTTTGAATAAATCAGAATGTCATTCACGAAAATGACAACAACCTAATCCAAGTAATGTCTAAACACCCAATGCATCAGATCCATGAAATCCGCCGGGGCATTCCTCAACCCGAATGGCATCACTACAAACTCGTAATGCCCATAACGAGTACGAAAAGACGTCTTCTGGATGTCTTTATCCCTAATCTGCAGCTGGTGGTATCCTCATCTCAAGTCTATCTTCGAAAATAACTGGGCTCCTCTCAACTGGTCAAATAAGTCATCGATCCTAGGAAGTGGGTACTTGTTCTTCACAGTCACCCGATTCAACTGTCTATAGTCAACACAAAGGTGAAGCGACCCATCTTTCTTCTTTACAAACAATACAGGTGCACCCCATGGAGATGTACTCGGTCTAATGATACCAAGTGAAATCAATTTGTCCAACTGCTCCTTCAAGTCGTGTAACTCTGTCGGAGCCATGCAATAAGTCTACAGAGAAATGAGAGAAGTGCCCGGCACTAACTCTATGTAGAAGTCTACCTCCCTCTTATGTGGCAAGCCTGGAATCTCTTGGAAAATAATACTGTAATCCTGGACTGTGGGAATCTCCTCTAAAGAAAACTCTATCCCACATTCGCTGCATACAGGAAATCCATCTGGTAGGTTTTCTTCTACCCCTAGGAAGAACGAACACCACAGACTTCTCGAAGCAATTCACCCTAGCATGATAGGCAGCGAGCCAATCCATACTGAGAATCACATCGAAGTCTATCATGTCAAACACCACTAGATCAGCCTTCGAATTTACGTCACCTACTCTCACCACACAAGCAAGCCATACTCGGTGTAGAGTAGCGATCCCTTCCGCTGGATTAAATACACTAAAGGGATTCTCCATAAAAGAACTAGGTTGTAATCCCAAAAATAACATGAAGCTACTGGCTAAGAATGAATGAGATGCTCCTGAATCGAATAAAACATGGGCTGGAGTATGGAATAAGTGAATAGTACCTTCCACCACCCCATTAGACGCACGGTCATCCCTAGGATCTGATGTATCTGCCATAACATTAACTTTGTCGCTCTGTACAAGCCTAGGTGGAACTGGTCTACTACCATCGATCCTCACAGGTGCTCTGTAATGCCTCTGAGCATGGTCCTGCCTTCCGCATTTGAAGCATACGTGTCATGCTAACGGAATTGCTATTGTGACAGTAGTGGTTGTCTCTGTGCATCTAGTGCCACAGGTGTTGTTGTATCCACAGGTGAAGTCCTAGCTGGTCGAGTGTCACTCCTCTGTTGTCTGTCAGAAGTCTACCTCTATTGATAAGCCTTAAAACTTTCCTTTTCTAGCCTGGACTGCTCTCTCTGCCTCGAAGCCCAATCCAAATCCCACTCGACGCGACGTGCACACTCCAGAACCTCATAGTAAGTCCTGAGTCTCTGTGCTACAACCTTGGACTATACATCTGGTCGCAATCCCTCCTCGAACTTAGTGGCTTTATCCGCTTCGTCCGCTATCATGAGTGGGGCATATCTAGACATCATCGCAAATCTAGCCTCATACTGTGAAACTGAGTGCAAGCCCTGCTATAACCTCATGAATTTTGAAGCCACCAGTTGGCTATAGCTGCTCAGAAGATAAGTATCAAGGAAACGACTCTGGAACACCTCCCAAGTCATCGCTACATCTAAGTTCCTCTCCACCATGTCTCACTAGTGGAGTGCCACACCCTTTAGCATGAGCGTGGGCAGGGACACCCTCTGATCATCTTGAAGACCTGCTCAACATCAAGCAACCATTCCTGAGTCTGGTACGGCTCATCCAAGCCCTCGAAAGTAGGTGGAGTAAGCTTCTTGAACTTCTCTAACCATGCTATTGAAGACCCCACAACCTGCCTTTTGTCAGATCTCTCCTACCTCCAACTAATCCCGCTGCATGGTCACTATGTCTCCTAGAATCTCGTAAACACTAAATAGCTGAGGTTCAATCGGCCCTAGCCCCCGAAGATGATCCTTCACCTGCAGTTGCTCTCCTCCTTCCAGCCATCTACAAACCCAAAAGAACACATTAATTCCTCTAATCCACCGCCTCATATCCTATTGTTCATATAAGCGTACAATCAAACAATTATAGCAAACAAGCATGTTATCAAACAGCAAACAATTTCCTAGTTCAAGTTTCAATGTTTCTCCTTCCTAGCTTCAGATTTCTATGTGATCCCTAGATTCGCTAGTTTTCTAATCCTAAACCAACTTATATTAAAAACCTTACTCTGAATAACCTTTGCTTTGATACCAATATGTCACTCCTCAAAACCCATTATACAAATCCCTATGTGGGTGGCACGGATCTCAAGAGGAGACCTTCGGGTTCCAACCATGGATCGCGGATTGCCATATCATTCACAAAGTAATAAAAGAAATAAGACTACTTTTATTAACATTAACATAGAGCGAAAGCTAACGAAATGAAATTTCAAATAAATTCATTGCTTCAATAGAGCCAGGATTCCCAAAAGAAAAACAAAGTAATCAAAAAAGGACATAATTCCTATACATCCAAACTTGTTAATGAGAATATAATCAGAAGTTCTAAAGAGAATAAAAATAAACAACTGCATCAAGTCATATCCATCATCATCCCATCTCATCCTGCAACATGAAAAGTCGTGTGAGCTTGGAATGCTCAATAAGTGACATATCTGTCACCAATCATCATAAAACACCATTAGTAAAACTAAAGAAAACATAATAGAGAAGGATAAAGAGAAACTATGTTTCGCACACCAAATCGAAGATATGGGATCTCAAGGATTCCAAGGAACCGACCTTCAGACCCACCGCGTGGATACAGATAGACATCCATAACATCAACCCTTACCTGGTTGAATCAGAGTCTCAACAGAATAATTACTAGCAGAAGCCTTTAAAATAAAAACCATTGCACAACCATAAATAGGATATGTTGAGCTAACAACCCATGAATTCCAAATAAAATAAACTAAATAATCCTTGTTACAGTTCACTGCCCATACTAGGTCAAACTAATGTAATAAAAAACAATGAATACACCATCATGAAGATCAAGTACTAGAGACTGAAAGGATCTCTTCTCCAAATAGGCACGTCAAACGAGCAGATGACCTGTAGATATAAGGATCAACCGAAGCCTAGTAAAGAAATCCTATGAGACTACAATATCTACTTTTATGCATGTAAATCAACACAATTCATTTCATGCATTTCACCCAACATATACTATCACAGTCATATGTGTATTTAACATGTCATCATACTATATTTCACATACAAGCATGAATATTGCAGTCATCATGTAAAATCACAATTCACATGGAAATCATACCATATCAAATTATAATCATCAATAGTTCATCATCCCCATAGTCCCACTATGTTAAGTTTACACACATGATCCCATCATCTTCAAGTAGATTTCACATGGTTCCACCATGTTCCAAACAACAGTCACTTAAGTGTACACATGGTCCCACCATATTACATCACAACAAAGTCACCGTAGTCACATAGTCTAACTATGTACCACAAGAAACACCACATGGTCCCACCATGATACGACCAATCAACACACAAACATATATGTAACAACCCGACCTGGAAATTTAAAATTTCCCGGATCCAGATGCGACCTTCACCCGATGTCACTATGGAGGTGGATTAACATGGTAAACATAGCGGAAGTTCACAGTTGTTCTAGTAAGATATAAGTAACTATTATTACAATGATTAAATCTAAACAAATTCTAAACAATGGAAATGTCTAACACTAGACTAATCTAAATACAATATCAGAGTGCTACCCAACCGATCTCTCGCCACCCAAGCTCTACGAACTGATGAGTTCGCCTCGGTCGCAGCTCCTCTCCAGCTGCATCGGCTAATGAACCTGAAATAATGGTTGCTAAAAAGCATGAGCTCCACTGAGCCCAAAAGCACATAAAC
>JAUPMG010004270.1:0-15989 GCA_031762675.1 Pachysandra terminalis | reverse complement strand
ATATATATATAATTTTTTTTATTATTATAATCGCTACCTTTTTTATTTTTTATCTAAATTTTTATTTGATTTGATATTTTTTTTTCCATTTACAAGTTTGCATTATTAGTGGATTGAAGAAAGAAAAAGACTTGAAGAAATGATTGAATATTACTTTTGTGTTTTTTTCATTTGATTTTTTGTACTTGTTCTCCTTCAGATTTGTAACTTATTCACTGTCTAGAGAATCATCTCTCACATGCCCCAGTGAAATTGTATAGGCGAATAGTAATTGTAGGACAATGAGCAATATCAATTATATTTTCTCCTGAGATAATCCAGTTGTATAGAGTTAATGATCAGTTGCATAATTGTTCTTGTGAAACACAACATAACTATAATACAAACACTGGACGATCCAAGGAACCAGAGCGGCTAGGTAATACTGAAGCATGTCAATTATGAATGCATTTCTTCATATCCATTCATCATTCTTTACCTTTAGGCTGTGTTTGGAACTTTGGAGTTTGAGAGAAAAGTAAAAGAAATGTTAGAGAAAGCACTTTTTATTGTTTGGTTGAAGAAGAAAAGAGTTAGGGATAGAGATTTGAAAATAAAATAATTTGAAATTTTTTATCTTTTGGATTCAAAACCTGCTCTCCAAAATGGTGGAGATTTTGAAAAAAAAAGAAAAAAAAAAGATGGAGAGCACACTCCAACACTTTACCTAACTTAAAACATATCTTGTCTTTCCTTGGCGGTTAATCAACTTTGCCAAAATATATAAAAACCCAACAGAAAGTCGTCGAAATGTGATTTTTCTTTTCTTTATATGTTTCATCTTAACCAAACACTTGAAAAGAAACCCTTAATCATTTTTTTTCTTTTCCATTTCTTTTTTAATTTCTTTTCTTTTCTTTTAAAATCCAAAGTTCCAAACATAACTTCAATGTTCAATGAACGATGGAGCTGGTAATTGTTAATGAAAGAATATGGGTCATCCATGTGAAAAACAGTATCAGCTCCCTCACAAGCAGCATAATGGAAATGCATTGCCTGAGAAGAAGTTAAACATAAGCATAAAGAAGGATAATAAGAATAATGTTTTAATGGACTAAACATATTATAGCCTTCTTGTTTTTTCATACAATGTGTTTATTTCCAGTTTCCTTTCCAAAATGAAATGTAAAAAATAATAAAATTTGTTGAGCACACGAGTACTCTTTTTCCCTTGCTCATATTTTATCCTGCATACCACCATGGAGCACAAAACGGTACTAGAATTCAAAAGAACAAGAAGAAATGGATAATGAGTAGAGCTGGCAATTTTTAACTTCACCCGTTAACCTGCCCACATTTAACGGGTTTAGGTTCAAATTTCTAACATGTGGGTCGAGTTTGGATTAAGGATTTATAACCAATGAATAAATGGGTCGGGTTGGGGTTAGTCCACCTAACCTGTCAGGTTTTTACTATAGTGAAAAAACTTATACACCTTAATTATTGCCTAAGAATTTAAAGTAACCCTATATAAGCATAATGATAAATTAGGGTTTGTTTCATTTGCCCTTTCTCTCTCCATTCCTCTCTACCTCTCACATCTTCTCATACAAGAGATAGAAGAAGAAGCTAAAGTTTGAAGAGTAAAGTCATCTCTATTTTCCATCTTCCTTCCTCTCCTACATCATTATACTCATACGACAGATGTAGAGGATCCCTTACTATTTTCCCTCCTCTCTCACTTTCATACAACACATTGAAGCTCGACTGTAAAAATGCGATTTCGCATCGGAGAGTTGAGGTCATTGAGCCTTTAGGATTTTCTACACAAAAAACCAGATCTGAAAACAGGGAAATACTCCTATTTTTCTGTTTTCTACTATTTGTGTCATTGTGTGCTTGAAGCCAATGCCCTATTTTATTTTTATTTTTTGCTATGTAGAATGAGAACCCACTTCAAATAAACCCTAGATTGAACAGAACGACCAGAATGGTTTGGGTTTTTCGTTTTTTTTTTTTTTTAATTAAAGCGGGTCAGACGGATTAGGTGGGTTAGAGAGGGTCAGGTGCAGGTTAAGCATTTTCAACCCATATATTAAACAGGTAGGTTCGGGGTTTGGGGCTAAGCCCTTAATACCCCTATCAACCCGACACGAACCCGCCCGATTGCCAGCTCTAATAATGACTCTATGATAAGCTAAAATCTCACATTCTCATCTGCAGCCCGTCTCTTTTAATTGAAAGATTAAATGACCTGTAAAAACCAAAAACTCATGATTAGAACTTCATATATCAAAGCCTTGAATTTTTATTTCGGTTTTGTGAGCAATGGTTTTGCAATCTACAAACAGCTGTGGATTTGTAATTTTTGCTAATTGAAGCCTTGAACAGAATATATATATATATATATCCAAGAAGCATTCTTTATCAAGCTCAAAAATACATATCATCAAACAAGCTATGTTTCATCCTTTGATCAATTAATTGGCAAATCGAATTCCAGCAAGGTTGATTTTCTTCACTCTTCACCAATTATATCAGAAAAGTTTCAAATAATCTTATAGACATTTTTTCGATGACATATTAAGAGCATTTCACCAAAATAAATGGCAATTAAGTCAAATAAAATCTATTATAAAAATAGAGTCTTAATCAGAAGGATCCCATTTTCCAGAATAAGCATAATTAGATCCTCTGTTACTGTGTTGAAGAACTGTACAATTTAAATATAAAACTGACAGTTAGCAAGAGAGGATTATGAAAGATAAATGGCAATTTTTCTCCTCTTTTTATTCCTATTTCTTCTTTATTTGCTAGCTAGCTGGCCACTTATGATATATAAATAGAGAGACTAAGGCTCTGTTTGCATTTGCTATTAAAAAGTTGCTGTCAGCATCAAAAAGAGTGGAGCATAAGAGAGACAGAGAGAATGGATTTGGAGAGTGGTTTACTCTAAGCGGGCGGGAAATTGACAGAAAGATTTTAAGGACGACCGGAGATGAAGATCCGAATTCAATTAAGAACTCACCGGAGAAGATGGTCGGATTTATGGAAACAAGAGGGGCAGTCCTCTTTTTTGCTTTCAACAAATAAAGAGACTTACAGGTCTCCTGGTTTTAGTCAATAGAGTATATGATTTCAATGATATGATAGAAGTGAATGTATTGTCGCAATGAGCGAAGGAGAATTTTTTCAAAAGGAAATGTACACGGAACTTGGTTGGCTATTAGTTCACAGATGAGAAAATCTTTTCGTAGGATCAGTTTTGACGGATTACAATAAGCAACATAAGATTTAGAAAAACTAATTATGCACATCTATCAGTTGAACAGAGATATATGAGACAACGAAAGGATGAAGATTCTAATATTTCAAAAGTTAGAAGCTTTACCAGCCCTAGCTTCATCAACGGGCGTAGCTTTGTGTCACGTCAGTTCATCCGTATGCTATATTGCAATTATCCCCCTCACATACCCAATCCAGCTTAAATTTTTGGTACTGATACACAATATGAACAAGGCTCTCCAGAATTACCTGCCATGAAAAGTAACAGATCTTCAATCAGCATCTCCCGATCATCTCGAGTAAGGTTAGTCCGCTCATTATACTCTAGAAGATGCTACAATGAATATGCCAAGCCCACTCTTAGATAATTGATTAATGAAATTCATTCATAACAGATTACACAAGACATTCTTTAAATTTTTATCATCTCTCAACAATTCTAATGTGTTTGTATTGTAAGGTACGTCGGTTGATGCGTGGGATGTGCAGTAAGAACTATTTCGACCACCTGCAGCGACGAGTGATTAACATTATCGTTGAATGGAACACAGTATTTGAGTAAAACCATTTTAAAAAACCGCATACTCTAAAATGTTACATATCCATTAAAAATGAATTAAAACAATAGTGAGACCTGCTTGCAAACATTATCATATAGCTCTTATGGAGGAACTGCACCCTTTATCAAATGATTAAATATATCGTCTTAAAAATTTGATAAATGGACCGCATTTTGAGCCTTACGTACTCTGCATGAAAGAATAATCAAGTGGAAAGTACCTTGTCGGAGATTTGACAACGGAAATGCAAAACTAAATCAGGATCATTGGCCATAAAGATGTGTGAATCAAAGCAACAGACATTTCATAAAAAGTTAGTGACCAATGTCTTAAAGTTACTTGAAAGGCACACCATCAAATTGGAGCCCGGCTCCAATTTCGTCAAAATCCCCCTAGCAAAACAAAATATAGGGGGAATTCAATCGATGAATTCCCCCTTTGTCCGCCATTTCGGTGAAATCTGATGAAATTTGGTGAAATCCGGCAAAATTTGGCGAAATCTGGGAAATTTGGCAGAAAAAATTTCTCCAGCCTGGCAAAATTTTCCGCCAGGTCGGCGAAATTTCGCCAAAATGTCCCAATATGTTTTCTGACGATATCAAAATTTAAAACCTTTGGAGGTCTAGGCATCAATGGTTCAATGCATACATGGTTAGTTATATTTTTCTAACTTTATCCATATAGGAGCTAACCAGGTAGCAACCAAATAAATACTAAATGTTGCTTCAGAGAAGAAATCTTCAGTGCAAGCATATTTGCTATAAGTTTGGAATGATGAAGCGGTCAAAATCAAGAGTAGATTAGGAAAACACAAAATGGGAAATCACAAATATTTGCTAAAAGTTTGAAATGATGAAGTGGTCAAAATCTCTTAAACCTTCGATTGTAGGCACAAGCATGACGAATCTTTAAAGCCGTTAGCTTTAGATTCCAGATTCTTTCCCTTAAAGTTGCAGTAGTTACAAATTATGTGTTCATGTTATGAAAAATGTGACATTGTGATTTTGGAAATCCCTGTTGTCGAAACAGAACCTAAATGAAATTCTCAAAGAGTGGTCCATGAATTTGATGTAATCAGTATGAAACTAGAATCCTCACACGCTCAAGTACTTCAAATTCATGAAAACCAATCTCAATAAGAATTCAAAGAACCCTCATAATATTCTGATCAAATAATCAAGCATTCAAACAGAAAATGAATTATTCAGCTTACAAACAATATAAATTCATAAGATCAAACAAATTAATTAAAAAGTTCAGGTAGCATGTTGTTCAAAACGTTATTCTACAATAAACAAGACTTAAAGCTAGAGTCACAAGAGCAAGATTAATATTACTTACTTTATCATTGTGAATAATCTCCAAACTACCACACGAATCGATCCAAATTACCAAGGAACTCTTTCTTCAGCAGAAGAGGGCTACCCGTTTAGAAAAGAATAGTAACAGAACAAAAACTTGTGGAAAGTAAATGAGAAATAGAGGCCATAGTCATGTCAAACTTTGATGCAAACAGAGGCAACAAATGGTATTTTCTAAATGAAAACATAGCTATCAGTGATGTGATATCATTTTCAGATATCCACTCATGTTCCCAATGCGTCTTCCTGGTCCAAGCGTTTATAAAATCCAAGGCAACAAATATAATTAAATTGTTCCCCTTTTTTCAACTCTTTATTTGATTTTCTTTTAAACTTTGATCCTTTTTGCTCTTGCATCATCATCAAAGAAGTACGTATTTTCAATCTCATGATGTGCAATTCCTTGGGCTACAATAGTATGTGTTTTGACGTCATTCTTCTTCGAATCTATGTTAACAAGGAAGTAGTATGATTTTCCCTTGCAACTTGTTAGCTTCTACTATGTTGTGACGTCATTCTTCTTCGAATCTATGTTGATGAGGAAGTAGTCATCATTCTTTATTTTATTTTCTTTTAAACTTTGATAAATTTTGCTCTTGCATCATCATCAAAGAAGTATGAATTTTCAGTCTCATGATCTGCAATTGCTTGGGATACAATACTATGTGTTATGATGTCATTTTTCTTCGAATCTATGTTGATGAGGAAGTAGTATGATTTTCCCTTGCAACTTGTTAGCTTCTACTGTGTTGTGAAGTCATTTTTCTTCGAATCTATGTTGATGAGGAAGTAGTCGTCATTCTTTTATTTGATTTTCTTTTAAACTTGGATCCTTTTTGCTCTTGCATCATCATCAAAGAACTATGTACTTTCAATTTCATGATCTGCAATTACTTGGGCTACAATACTATGTGTTGTGACGTCATTCTTCTTCGAATCTATGTTGATGAGGAAGTAGTACGATTTTCCCTTGCAACTTGCTAGCTTCTACTATGTTGTGATGTCATTCTTCCTCGAATCTATGTTGATGAGGAAGAGTACGATTTTCCCTTGCAACTAGTTAGCTTCTATTGTGTTGTGATGTCACTCTTCTTCGAATCTATGTTAATGAGGAAGCAGTCGTTATTCTTCTTCGAATCTATGTTGATGAGGAAGTAGTATGATTTTCGCTTGCAACTTGTTAGCTTCTTGTAGAATGCATTTTCATCCTGTTGCATTAGGAAAAAACTTCTATAAAAATTTATATTCAAATTATTCTGTAAGTATTGGTTATATTTTTACCACAGTTTTCAATGATAAAAGATCCTTCAAAGGGCATTTGATCAGATTCTCAGCTTCTTCGAATATTGTTACATTGGCCTGTTCAGTTGCATCTGAAACTCTTAAGCATAATATATACATGTGTCATTAATAATCATCCAAGTTTTAGGAATATTGTTACATTGGCCTGTTCAGTTGCATCTGAAACTCTTAAGCGTAATATATACATGTGTCATTAATAATCATCCAAGTTTTATTAGACACATTTTTATGTATATATATGTCTATACATATTTATGTTTGTGTATATGTAAAATGTATTTCATTTTTTTTAAACAAAATTGTTTACTTTTCGGAATATTCAATGCTGTCCTTGTTATACACTTTGCACTCTGCAACGTTGTCTTTGATGTTCACTCTTCTTCTTCATGTTTTGCACAAATTATACCAAAGTTCACTTGGATTCAGAACTTCCAATATTACTGCTTTGAAGTAGTGGCTTCTCTTCTACCATGAAAAAAAGTTCATTAATTTTTTATCATAAAGATGCATAATTTTTAATTTATTGAAAAATGGAAATACATTTGTAATGATATTAACCTCAAAAGAAGCGTAATTCTTTCCAATTATATCATTAGGCTTAATCCTTTCAGATTCCCTAAGCCTTTTGTCGCTCTATTTTACAATGTATGATGTAATGTCTTCTTCTCCCAATTTGTTGCTAATCCAATTTTTGTTTGATATAAAGCAATTGATTTTACAACACAAGTTTATATATTTCAAATTTTAATATTTTATTAGAGGAAAACTTTACATAGTACTGCTAAAAAAAAAAAAAAAAACTTTACCTGATTCTCATTTCTTCCACTTCTTTGATATCTGGGTTGATTTGTATTGTTGACCTATTTATGTTTGAAGTTACGTTCATTGCTCTGTTGCTTCGGATATTTGGTCCTTTTTCCTCCAACGGATCAGTGTGGTTTGGGTTATGCCACGGGACATTGGTGACCTTATTTAGTGGAGATTCCTAGGTTTGGAAAAGAGAGGAAAACTTATGTATCATGGGGTTTGGAAGGCGAAACTATGGGTTATTTGGGGGGTGAGAGGAATGCTAGGATTTTTATGATAAGAGGAGATCCTTAGCTTCTCTCATTGATGCCCCATTTGTAGTATGGTGTGCTCTTGGATAGTGGGTCTTCCATCCTTTAGAGGGATATCCATGTCCGGTATTTTATTTCGATGCATAGAGATCGCACAGTTGTCCCCTTGGACGCTTGACCTTGCACTTGAGTGGCGGACTCTAAGTATTGTAATCATCAAATTAAACTTTGATGGTTCCTCTCTTGGTAAGCCAGGGAGGGGTATTCAGGGATCATACTGGGCATGCTTCTCATGTTTTCTTTGGTCCAATTGGAGTTTGTGATTCCACACGCGCTGAGTTGCTAGCACTCCTGTCAGGTCTGAGGGAGGCTGCTGCCTTGGCATCTCCCATGTGGTTGTGGAGGGGATTCTGCCTCTGTTATATCTTGGATGAGGGGCTCATTAATGTGTCCATGAGATGTTTTCATTATGTCCATCTGGCTAGGCAGTTGGGGCAGTTCATTATGGCTACTTTTGTGCATTCCCAGAGATCGAGTAATAGCGTTGTTCGTCTGGCCAAAGCGGTGTGGGAAGGGCGGATCTAATTGCTGGTCCCCCTTCCTTAGATTTGTTGGGCAACAGACCTCCTATACCTTAACAGGGTTTTGCTTATTCTTTTTGGCTCTAGTTGCTTTCTGTTTTCTTCTGTACTTTTCTGTATTGCTTGTTTTTCTTTTGTGCCGTCGGTGCCCATCATGCACACCATGGTCCTTTTGCTTCCTTATGTACTGCTTATCTTTCCATTGATATATATTATCCACCTATCGGTTATTCATCAATATATATATATATATATATATATATATTTGTAAGGAGCTTTTATAAATTCTCCTAGACTGAGGAGGCGTGGGGGACGTGGCACCCCCTTAGTCCATTGATAAATCATGCAAGTCCAAGAGAAATTCATAGCTCTGACTTTCAGTTGAATGATAGAGTGGACGGAATTATATGTCAAAACATCTGGTCCTCTCAAACAAAAAGCTCACAGTAATTTGGAATCTGCTTGGTAATATGGTAAGAACTCATTAAACAATCTCTAACACGGTTGTGTGCTTACCTTCATCTTCAGCCATACTTTCAATGAGGGACACTTGGCAAGCCAACATAGTTTCTCAACATAAGATTCTTCGGGCAGATCTAATTTGGTTTAAAGGCGGTGTTCCTAAACATAGCTTCATTCATGGTTGGCTATGAGGAAGACTCAACTAACACAGGACAAATTGCTCGGAATGGGAGTTGTTCCTTCCTCCTCGTGTGCTCTTTGTAGAAACAGCAATGAATCTCTAGACCACCTTTTTTTTTCCTGTCCCTATTCAAATCTGGTATGGAAATGCATTCTCAGCAAGTCAGGGTTCTGTAGAAATCCTCTGCCCTGGGTTGATGAAGTGGCATGGTGTACACATAACTTAATAGGTTCAGACCTGGTAGCTAGAGTGAAAAGACGTAGCGTTCCAACAACTATATACCACTTGTGAAGAGAGAGAAACTTCAGACTATTTCAAATGAAACAGAGGGACTGTGAACAGGTCATTTCTTCCATCACAGAGGACATAAGACTATCAATTCTTAGCAAGGTGGTGGACTCCGTACCAAACAGAACTTTCTTCTCCAAATGGAATGTGCAAGTCAATTTTTCACTGAACTTATCTGTCATAACTAGTTGTTTAGCCTACTTAAGCATTGGTTTGCTGTTTCTTGTGTAACTGAGTTATATTTACCATTTGTTTGAACTCCTCAGAAGGAGGCTAGAGGTAGAGGTGGCAATTGGGTGGGCTCGGGTCGAGTTGATGGGGGTACTAACGGCTTAGCACTCAACCCAAACCCACCCGTTCAATAAATGGGTTGAAATAATTAAACCCACAGCCAACCCGCCTTAACCTGTTTGACCAGTCTTGACCTGTTTAATTTTACTAAATTTTTTATTATTTATTTTTAAATATCTCATCTATGTCTTGTATAATAAACCTGATTACAAGTTGCAATGATATTGTAATTGTTGGATATTTTCAAAATGATTTGGTTTTGGTTTTGTGTTAAACGCCTTTGTTTTGTGGAGTCTCTCTAGTCCCACATTGGAAAGCTACAAGAAAGGTAAAGGCTTTATATAAGGTGATCTCCCTAATGCTTATGTGTTTAAAAGCAAAGGGAATGATCGAGTGCATTGAACTTGGGGCGGTGGTGCAAAGCACCACCATATACGCGGGTGTGCGAGGGTGCAATGGGCGCTTTGTAGGCGCACTTTCCACTTCGCACGCTAAGGAGTGTAGGAGCCTTTTTTTTTTTTATAACTTAGGTGTTCGGGCCTTAGGCCCGACTAATCCCAAGTAGGAGGCTAGCGCAGCAACCCACCGCCATGACCTCCCACTTAAATCCGAACCTGCCCAGCTGGGAAATCGAACTTGAGACCGTGCGCCTAACCCACACAATCCCCTATTCACCCTTACCAACTGAGCAACCCGGGGTGGGTTGGGTATGGCCTAGGAGCCTTTACCAACTGAGCAAATCTCCTAGGAGCCTTTTCTTTTAGAATATGGCCCGATTGGACTGAGTTGATTAGATTGGGTTGGGTTGATTTGATGGTTCGGATCACTCTTGGTTTGGATTGATCTTCCGATTGGACAAACCTGATGGATCCAAGTGATCTAGACAGTCAGATGGCGCGTCTGGTCGTGACTGCACAATCAGGACCATCCGATCAGAGTTGCACCTGATCAGAGAGGTGTCAACCGACTAGGTGCCTTTATAGGGTGAGATCTTGGCCGTAGGGTTACATGCTCTTTCGAATTTGATCCAGACCGTTGGATCAAGTACTTGTATTGAACTGAAGAATCTAGATTCTAATATGTATTCAATTGTTGTTTGAAGTCACATGTTCAAAGATTTAATATATATATATATATTGGCAACAAGTGACAATATTTCCTCTCTTAAGTTGGTACAAGTGTCAAAAATCCCTCCCTCCCTCTCAAAAAATCAAACTTAATTATTTAACACATCAAGGAGCAAAATGATGAAACAAACAGGAGTGTTTGAGGAGTGAAGGAACAATAACAAAGATAGTAATAATAATAGATTTAATAACAAAATCGACTTCAATAACGTAGAATCTAAATATATAACAAGAAGTTGCAAAACTAACCTAACAAGTGGACTTGAAAAGATAAATACAAGAGAATTTTGAAAGCCCAATCTACTATTTTCCACATCAATAATAGTTGAAAAGATATAGAAGTTCAGCTTATGATGAACATCTTACTAAACGGGGCACAAGATTTGCATACAGACCCCTTGATACATCATCTCTAGAATTTAACACAAGAATCCAAGGAAGAGAAAAGTAAAAGTGACACTGAAATGTTAAATATTTGTGTTTACAAATAGTAAATTAAATTAGCGATGATACAAACTAGTTTTAACGAATGTGCTAGCGGACAAATAAAGCCAAAGAAAAATCCTTTTAAAGCACTATCTTCAATAATTTGCAATCCAAAAACCGGAAAGGAAAGAATAAAAATGACCTAAGGCATTACCTCTTCAGCTCACAACATTCAGGACTTCAAAATCCAAGTGTATAGAGGAGGCACGTGTTTAGGCAGCATTAAAGGGTCCTACCAAGACATTTTGTTAGCCTATTAAAAAGAAAAACCTCAGTAGATGATTCTTTGCATCAGATATATTGCTATTATAGTAGAACCTAAGGCATTACCTCTTCAGCTCACAACATTCAGGACTTCAAAATCCAAGTGTATAGAGGAGGCACATGTTTAGGTAGCATTAAAGGGGTCCTACCAAGACATTTTGTTAGCCTATTAAAAAGAAAAACCTCAGTAGATGATTCTTTGCATCAGATATATTGCTATTATAGTAGAACCATATGACTGAATATCTACAGAAGGATCAAGAAATAGAAGAGGTTCAGGGACTTGGGGAAATGAAGGAAAGGATGGATAGCCATAGCCCTTGATACAATCGCTAGCCAGATGAAGTCCACAACCCGATCATCCATCTTTTCTTCATATGATCAAAACTCAAAAAAAAACTTCATAACCATCTGTTTATGATGGGAAAAGGTGGGTGATACCCCACTCCAACAACCCCTTTAAGGATGTAACTGGGCTGTCCCATTCTAACAGCTACTCTATTTCTCTCTCTATTAAAAAGAATGAAAATAAAGAAAGATTTCTGCAAATAAAACCTTATTTTCAAATGCTCGTCGTAAAATGGTAGAGTTGAGAGAGACAGCTGAATCTCCTTCGCCTTTTTTTTTTATTATCTATTTGTTCTTTTTTTTGGAAGAATTCTACAGAAGATCAGAATTTTGCAATAAATAAAAATGAAAAAAAAATTTAACTAGCTAGGGTTTCGAGTTCACCATAGAAACAAACAAGGAAATAAGAAAAAAGAGGCAAATGGGAAAGAGAGATTACCTTAAGCAGCTGTTGAGAAGGTTGAAGGTTTATCAAACAAAATACTTGGAAAGTGACCCAACAGCAGTCGAAGATTTGGAAAAGGAGAGACCGAGGGTTACATAGGGGATCGTGCACGGGGGTGGGGGGAGAGAGACAGTTGGGGTTTGAGGTAAGAGGGAAAAAGATGCCACACGATCAACAAGAGCATGTGTTTCACTAGGTTGTCTGACCCCGACCCTTTATAAGTTATGAAGAATTATTAATTATGTTCGATAATCTCACAACTATTAAACAAAAAATGTAATGTTTAGTACCTGTCTAGATATAAAACTATGGAACATGCTCCTAAGCTCTAATAGCTCTGCATCTCGCCGAGTTGCATCATCCCTCAAAGATTTTACTTCCTCCCTCAAACTCTGTACCTTAGGTTCTAACTTCTAAGTTACTGGCACCGGTGTGGCCAGAAGATGGCCCCCACAGATTGGTTGGGGTCAAACAACCCACAACCGCAGACACGTCTACGTCTCTCAGGTCCCATGACCTAAGAGTAGACATCATCGCGAGCAATGCTATCTTGTAACCCCTCCGGTCTATGGGAAACAAGGTGTCTACTCTTAGGTCCCGGTCTCTCAGGTCCCATGTCTACTCTTCGGCACATGCATCAAAGAGCCCTCTCTTGTAGGACCACCATCCATATGGTCCATCTACTTTTGATGCATCATAAGTAGCTACTCCAAACGCCCATAATTCTTTCAACTCATCAACTAGTCGCCTCAAGTAGACGTTAATGACATTTCCAGGCCCCGAAGGACCAGGGATGAGCTATGATAATATAAAGTCCACTTGCTTCATGCACACTTGCTAACCCAAGTCGGACATTGCGAGGGTCCAATGCAAAGAACGGGTTGGTCCTGTCAAATTGTTGCCATGTTCTGGAATCAGTCGGATGCCTTAACTTCCCATCTTAATTCTGCCATCGTCATGCCATCTCATATCAAAAGCCGTTTTTGAAGACATAAACAACCTTTGCAGCTTGGGTTTTAATGGGAAGTATCGCAAAATCTTTGCTGATTTTTTCTTCTTCTTACATTTTGTGTTATCCCGGTATGTCTTCCATCTTGAAGTACCAAAAATGTCACAGGTTTGCTTGTTTGAAGAATCTTTCCAGTACAACATGCAATCGTTAGGGCATGCATCAATCTTGTCGTAACTTAGCCCTAATTTTAATATAATCTTTTTCTTTGAGAGTAACCATCCAGCAAAGTAGATCCCTCAGCGAGTGCATCTCACAACAAGTCGAGCAATAACGTGAATGACTTGTTGCTCCAATCACTAAGACATTTTATGTGACAGTTTCACAATAAATGACAGCTTCGTGTGACTTTTACATCTTGGATATAATTCCCGCTCTACATCTCTTTTTTTTGCTCAATAAAGTGATGAAGTATTAGAGTAGGAAAAAGTTACAGGCATAGTACACAAAAAGTATACCAAAACTGTACCAAAAACGAAAAAACAAAAAACAAAAGCATAAACAGACAAAGCTAACCCTTACACCAAAAAGGGTTATCCCCCCACGCGAAATCAGAAAAAGAAATGTCTCTCATTTCCTCATAGATAGAAGCCCAAAGGAAAATCAAAGATAATGTACGATTCCGAAGCATCCCCCAACTAACTTCCTTATTTTCAAAAATCCTCCGGTTCCGCTCAAGCCAGATTGACCATGCAACCGCCCCAGGCACAAGATTCCAAAGAACATTTTGAAGAATCAATCAGCTCTAGGTTGGGCCCGCTCTACATCTCTTATCAATTTGAAGAATCAATCAGCTTCTAGGTTGGGCCCAGCCTCGGCTCCCTATGTAGGAGCACTCGAATCTACTTTGGGTTTGAAATTCCAAAGCATCATGCAACAATGCTCCCATTTGCTCACCTATATCATGCACGTCGACTTCATTATCGGAAATATTATTGAAGGACGTTGAATGTGAGAATTCCTCACCATGAAAAAATCATACTTTGTAATTTTTATCGAAACCATCATATCATATGGTCGTATGCTGTCCTTCTATCTTGATACAACATGTTGGAATTTGGACATGAACACTTCAATCTTCCATCAATAGTGGCTCCATGAGTGAATGCGAATTCAATAAACCCTTTTACCCCTTCACTGTATTCTTGGCTTAGCCTATTTCATCGAAATACACACGCACACTAGTTAACGTCACCACATGATGAGACCAAATTATTTGGAAAAATCAATTACTAATAATTGAGGTACCTAGATTTTGTACTTCAACTCTTGTTCATAAGGAGTGAAAGAGGATTTGTAGGTCGTGTAGATCTGCTGAATAGAGTATGAAGAATACAAATAAGAAAGTATCACAATTTGGGGACATCAATCAAGGCCGTCGACACTATAAGAAGATTATTGGCACTGGAAACAATGTTGGTTGAAAGCATCCAGAAGTGATATTTTTAAAATCAAGCCTTGAAAAGGAAACTTAGTAATAGCTCTTACAAGAGCAAAGGATTGAAGTGTCAACAATTGTGTTATCTTTGTAATAAGAGAAGAGCTGAAGGAGTTACCCAAGTGTGGGAGACCTTTCAAGCTTGAAACCAATGGAAATGAATCAATGCCCCAAACAATGTTAGATATATTTTTATAAATATATATTTTTAGTGGAAAACCAAGCCTGTGCTCAAATTGAAATTCAATCTAAAAAAATAGTCTAGAAACTTTAGGTGTTTAACAGATTCTCTAGAATTGAAGCTTGTTATGCAGAACTTCAGTCCTAAACCCAGCATCTTTTACAATGAGCAGATTTTGGGTGTTTTGATCTCTTCAGAAGTGCAGTGTCAGTGATTCATTTGCATAGATAGTATGATTTTTAAACTCATAAATCATACAGAATTTTAAAAATAACAGAAAGAATCATCATCTCCAGATTGTGAAAATAAGAACTGTTTGGTTAAATGACAGGTTACATGCAATTTTGGCATTTGTTGGGAATTAAAAGGTATCAAAGAAGATCCAAAGAAAACAAGTTCTTTCAACACAAATTCTCTAAGTTTCTGAACACAAATCAAAAGGTATAGACATTCCAAAAACAAGCCACAACAGAAAGTACAAATTCACAAAAAGGGACGAAAATTCAAAAGCATCCATCCAAGACTTCCAGCACTTCAAATGTCCTCTAAATGTGTATAAAAAAAATTAAAATAAAAATTCAAGAAAGGGTCTTACATTACCAATAATTAGACTATCATTATCTTATAATAACATTAATAATAATTACGATGATGAAAAACACATACTGCAACTCAAAAAATTCATTAAATAAAGAAAAGAGAAAATACCTGAAAGCAAACTCTGAGAGGGCAGACCATTATAGCTAGATAAGAATTCCTACAAAACAAAGATCTAATCAAGAGAGAGATGACACAAACACTAACTGGCACACTCATACCTTCATTTGGTTTTGAGGATTCTTCTTCTTGTTTTGCTTGAAAGTCCTTCTCGTAGTCTCCATAACAGTAGCAACAGCCCCTTTGAAATTTCTCATTAGATCAGAGAAACCGAAATGTTGAAAGGCTTCATCAAGAGAATGAGTAGGTAGGGTTTGGGAAGAACAATAAAAGGCCTCCATCCTCTACAGCTTAAGGGTTGCAGTAATCCATACAGCACCGTTGCATTGCTGCCACGTATGTAACGCCCCAAACCTAAAAACCGTTAGTTTAACGGTTAAATTTTTTTTTTTTTTTAAACCCTACTGAAACTTCTGAAACCGAGCAAAAGAGCGCGTATGGGCGCGCATCCATTCTCTTTTTCTTCTTCTTCTTCCTCTTGTGATTTCTCTTGTTCATTGTTTGAAGTTTTTGCATCCTCAAGGCCAAGGTTCAAGACGTTATACGTCTTCTTCTTCTTCTTCTCTTCTGGTATTGCTTGAAGTTTTCGCATCCTCAAAGCCTTGCACCTCTCAAAGGAGCTTCTC
>JAUPMG010004259.1:0-15989 GCA_031762675.1 Pachysandra terminalis | reverse complement strand
TACTTGAATGGTAGTTGTCCAAATTAATTAAATTTTCATTATTAAGCTTTCTATTAGGTTAATATTTTTTATTCATGACATATTTATATTTTTGATTAATTTTTCAAACTAAAAATACATCTTTTTGTCAAAAATAAAGTAATGACACCACCAATAGAACTAGTATCATTACATAACATATATCAATTCCACATGATTTGGCTAGGATCATGAGGTTAAAATCGTAAAAAGGGGCTTTGTAGGGTGTTTAGTCTTAAACAAGGGAGGAAAATGGAGAAATAGAGAATGTAGCCAAAATATGGTGATATTTCTCTTGAAATGTCTTTCTATAGGGCGAAAGTTAGTAAATCTTGCACAACTTCCACCATGACGCCGAAATTTCGACGACATGTAGCAACATTTTGCGAAATGTCAGCGAACTTTTGACAACATGGCAGAAAAAGGGAAATGAACGATTTTCGTTCATATTTCATGCCGGAGGCCATGGAAATGGCAAGGTTTCAGCGGCATGCTGTGGAAATTTAAAACATTGGCAAATTGAAGGATCAAGCCTTAAGAGCAGCGAGTACAGTTTTTCTACCTGAAGTGGAACAATTTTGTACTCAGATTATGACTAATGTGCATTTTCCCATACTGTAACATTTTGTATAACTAACAAAGGGGGAAATGAAGGGGCTATAGTGGAGAGCAGGTGGAGAGCGACGCTATTATAGTGGATTTGATGATAATAAAAATGGGAGACATGAAGAGTTGAATGGTTAAAACAAACGAGAGCTTGGTGATAAAAAATTGAAAGCTACCAGCAATAAGGATAATAACAATGATAGAGGTGAATTGAGTTGAGTGGGATGTAAATGAGACTTACCGAGAATATAAAGATGCAGATCATGAGCAATTGGGTTCTCAATATATTCCAAAATAAAAGGTTCTAAAAGGAGAAGACAATGAAGTAATTTGATGATATGAAAAAACTGCTTCTCAAAAAGAGGAAGCTTTAAGAGCATTAAAATCAGAGATGAAAGTGTCTATTGGAAAGGACACCAAGACCATGCAATTTTTTAAGAAAAAGAAAGAGAACAGCCTTTCAATTAAGGCGAAATCTGATGAAAGAGAGAAAACGAGTACATAAATCCAGTAAAAGTTGAGTTGTAGAGCCTGTGATTTCTTGTAGGCACAGAAGGGGTCACTGACATGGGCAATGTAGTGGGCTCATGGGAGGATTTTCAGGACATCCATCTAATGTGGCTCCTCATGCACCTTGCAACAAGGATCCTAGCTGGTTCCCACTCTTGGGGAGTGGAGCTACGACAGCATAACTTTTCCTAAGAGTGATTCAGTATCTTTTTCTTTCTTTTCTCAATTACCTGTTCTGTTCCTTTTTTTCGGTGACAATATCCATCATCTATTAATGGATTTGGTTCCTCTATTTAGGTTAGAACTTATATTTCATTATTATATATTTGCTCACAGCTTTTTTAGATTAAATTATTCTACGAAAGCATATTTTGTAAATAACAATTCAGATGGTTTGGTTTTTTGTTCCTAGCTCATTTGAATGTTCTTTATCTTTACACAAAAAAAAAAAAAAAAATTATGTTTTAGTGGACTTGGTTCCTTCCTATAAATTCGAGTTATTTTTCATTGTTATATTTGCTCAAAGATATCATCAGTTGGGAGGAATCTATTTACTAAACACAAAAGAAAATAATAATTGCTGCTTTTTTGTTAAGTAGATGTTCTTTGGGAGGTTTTCTCCCTTTCTATCAACAAACGATCAAACTTTAGGCCTCGTTTGGCTGCCATTCTGGATTAGGAGTTCATTCCAGGAACCAGTTCCCTAAATTCATTCTAGGAACTAATTTTGAAGGCTTCTTGGTCGCGTTTGGTTAGTATGTAACAAAATGAGTTTTGACCTTATATAGATGTTTGGTTAATATGTACTAAAATGAGTTCTAACAAAACTTTCTATTTTTTTTCTTTTAAATATAATTATTTTAATAAAATCTCTAGAGCTGGCAATTTCTGAACCGACCCATCAACTCGTCCGAACCCAACTCGATTAAATGGGTTTGGGTTTAGGTTTTACTATCCCGCTTGAAAACGGTTCAACTCAAACCCAACCCTCCAACCCATCGGGTACCCATTTAAGTGGTTTTTATAGATTTATAATTATAGTTTATAGTTATTTTATTATTTATAGGTATTTTAAAACTTATTCATAAGTTAAAAATACCTATTTATTTTTTTTGAAAAGAAATCATGCTTATTAAATTTTTTATAATATTTATTAGAATTTAATATATTAAATGAGGTTACATTTACCTTAATTTAAAATTTAAAATAGTTAATTAATTAAATAAATAATAAATGGGTTAGGCGGTTCCAACCCGATTATTGATGGGTTAGGTTCGGTTCCATGATTTCCCAACCCGTTAGTAAAGTATCGAACCCGACCCAACTCGTTTAAGCTCGCACCAGTTTATGACCCACCAAAATATGACCCAACCCGACCTGTTGCTAGCTCTAAACATCCCATATCCACACATAATCTTTGCACAATTATATCCTTTTAAATGCGATAATAACAATCCAAAATAATTTGTAATACAAAGAATGTATTTACAAGTTTGCCACTGTTCACTTCATTTACAAGTTTGCCACTGCAAAAACTCAAAACTCATTCCTAAAATCTAAAATCAGGGTTGGAGATGATTCTGTGATGAAGAGTATTTTCTCATTATCAATCTGGGAGATCTCATTCTGCCTTTGCTAACCAAACGACCATTTATATGTGAGAACTTATTCCACCGACTGAAAATCATTCCAAGTCTTGGAATGCATTCCCAAAATGACAGCGAAACGAGGCCTTAGTGATCAGGAAAAAAAAAATGCAGTCTTTTCTAAGAGCTGTAAACTTCCAATAGGAAAATTGCAGATTGAGTTCCACTGTGTATGAGATATCTTCACTAATAAACAATAATAAAAATAATAATAGTAATAATAATAATAAGATGACTTAAACAAAATAAAACACAAAATTAATATTTCTACTTATAAAAAAATATTAATAACAATAATAATAACTAACAATACTAATACTAATAATAATAATAATAATAATAATAATAATAATAATAATAATAGGAAGATGATTTAAACATAAATGAATCACGAAGTTAATTAATCTAGGACCATGCCATGAACATCATTGTATTTGAACAGTTAATAAGCATTGAAATGGATAGATAATCAAAATTCGTTCTTTTGCAAGATCATTTATAACAGCCATAACCAAGACATAATCGTTATTAGAAAAATGTTTGGTATTTCAACATGGATGTTCCTTGAACACAAACACATCAAAAGAAAATGCATACCTTGGAAAGTGGTATGATGTTAGATGAAAAAAAAAATAGAAATCAAGCATAAAAATCACTGACCTTAAATAAAACCTTTATTCCAAAAGCATGAAATTTGAGCAGCATACCTTCTGCAGAACATGTACTTTTTCCCACTTCTCTTGCAACAATCTATAGATGTGAACTTCAGTACTGTTTGGACAAAAAGCAACCACTAGAAAGGAAATGAACAAATGTTAAAAACTTAATAAGATTTCAAATAGACATGAAAATCAAGACCAACATATAAAAGCATTATATCATCAAAACAGTAATAGAATATTATGCAATGAGAGGGGAGGAAACTACAAGTAACTGGTAAAAGCATATTTGGAAGCTTTAGTTTGAATGAACTTGATGGCAATGAGACAAGAAAATAATATGAGGCAAATCAACCCAGGCTTGTAACTAGTGCCGATTGAGAGGGCAAGTTGCAAACTTTTAAGCAATGCAGTTTTAAAAAAGAAAAATCATTTTCATTAATAAATATTCTACCCTAGTTTTCATAACTCGGTACATCATCTTCTCTATGAGTATCATTCTACAATCAGATAGAGGGTTTGCTGGATCAGGAATGAAGGGTGCTATATTTGGGGAAACCTTTACCCCTCAGGATGGAAGCTTCGAGCTTTAGCATGGTCCATAGGGTTAGAAAAAATCTCTAATTCATCATTTCATCATAGTTTGAGGCCTCAGATCAGGTATTAGTACTGGCCACAGCCAATACTGACACGTATTAGCAATATTGATGCATATTGACCAACAACTTGTGATAGTGTAGAGCTTATAAAATCTGAAAAACATCAAAACATATAGAATTCATCAAAAATAATTATCCGAAAAACATATAGAAAACAATTCCTTATTTCTTTATATGAAAAAAAAATTTTGATTTTTCCTATTTGTACCAATTGTAATTGCTGGAAAACTGGAGCAAGACCCATGTACAACAGTACAAGGCTAGCATAGCCAGCCATTATCATGCTATTAACAAGAGGTAAGTATCTGTTGCATAAAGGAGACAAAACCAGCATTCTTGAAAACACCACAATTAGAAAACCAACGAAATAAGAAGAACCATCCTGTTGATTTTCCAACCCAATTTTATCTTTAAATATTTGGTAATTCTGCTCCTTCCAAATATCCCAACAAACCACAAAAGTATGAAGTCTCCAAAGAAAAGACAGACGCAAAAGGACGAAGTCTCCAAAGAAGACAATCTCGTACAACTTAAGTGGAGACACCAACAACTCAAGCCACTAAGCAAGTCCCTAGGCATGCACATGAACCAAGCCATTCAAAAATTAAGTTGAAATGCCAAATTCCACTAGCAAAAGGCATTAAAAACGGTCTACAGATTCTGCATCATCCTTACACATAATGCTTTGAGGTTGTCCACTTCCTCGAAATGAGATGATTCACTGTCAATATTTTATCCAAATAAGCAGTTCAGATGATGATATATTTTATCCAAAGAAGCAGTCTACTGCATCAATATTTTATCCATGTTAATTTCACGACACTCCACTTCTAAGTTTAGTATCTACACATTAATTAGCCACTAAAACACCAGCCAGAATTTGTCTCCTCTTAATAAAAACACTTTGGGATGAAGAAATAACAATGTCCAGTACCTTCTTCAGTGAATTACCAAAAAATTTAGAAAGGATCTTATTCACAGTGCCAATCAAGCTAATAGGACGGAAATATTTAATATTTGTGGTGTCCCTTTCTTTGGAATCAACAAGATGAAAATGGCATTGCAACTCTTTTTGGACTTTTCATGCCTATGACACTGCACAACTTTCATAAAACCAATCTTGGTGACTGTCCAACAGCTTTTGTAGTATGCCACAGTGAAACCGTTAGTTTCCAAATAACTTGCCTAGAGCCCCACCATCTCCTCCTCTGTGAATTCCTTCTCTATGACATCACTAACATTAAGGAAGATAGAGTCAAACTCCATACCATCTAGTTTGAACCGAAAGCTAAACAACTCTATACAAGTTTCCAGTATAAAAAATAAAAAGCAAAACTCTTTAACTATTTCTTGAGTCATTCTCTTGCTCATGAGCAGTTCCATCAACTTCAAGTTTGACTATGTTGTTCACCCTTTCTCTAGAAGTTGCCATCTTGTGGAGAAATTTTGTATTGATGTCCTCATGATGCAACCAAATAGCCTCATTACTGTCTCCAAGATATTTGAAACTTGAGACCCCATATCTTAGATATTTGAACTTGAGATAGTCCTTTTACTTACTACTTGAGTCAATCACTTTGATTTCCTTAGAATTTAATGTATCTTATTACCATGTTGAAAATGTCAATAGTATGAGAAGAGATTTTCCCAATAGAAAAGAAATCAATCCATAAGATTTATGACCATACATCAAAATAAGAATAACCCAAAACCATTTTTTCTAAAGATTTTCAAAATAACTTATCATTACTGTAGTAAATATATAAGTTTGTTCTTATTTCCAATATCAAGTCCTACTTCTAGACACAGACTCAGGACCTTCATGTGTATACAGTACCATGATATAAGAAAATGGAAGTATTAGAGCCCATCTCAATTCTCAACATGCCTAAAAAATATGTAAATTGCTAACAACACCAATTATGGATTTTCTTAATTACCTTGACTTTAGCATATTAGGTTCAGAAGGTTACATTTTTTTTTTTTTTTTTTTGATATCTAATGAAAATGGAATATATATAGAAGTAAAAGAAGAATATACAACAAGGGCTCATATGGTGAGGAAACCCAAAAAAACAGAAAAAACAAAAAACAATTAAAAATCAAGAAAGATGAAGAAAAAGCTGTACAGACAATAACACAGTATAGATGCCGACTACTTAGAAACCATATCCTTAATCAGAATACCACAAAATAAAGACGTTTTATAAACTCTTCCTCTGGCCAATCTGTCTGCCATTCTAGCTAAGAGAACCAAGTATGACCATCTCCATGAAAGAGGGATATGCTCCCTCAACCACAAAATAACCACTGCTAAGTCACCCTCCATCACTAAATTTCTATGGTGTGGAAATGAGACAAGGAAGAAGATCCACCCTGTAGCTTGGAAGGATGTGTGCACTCCTAAATCTGAAGGTGGCCTGGGTTTTTTCAGACTTAAGGAATGGAATGTGGCTGCTTGCATGAGACATGGTTGGAATTTATTGGCTCACAAAGATACTATATGGAGCAAGTGGGTTTGGCACTATCTAATTGGCGACAGAAACTTCTGGACTATGAGAGTTCCCTCCTCTTGCTCTTGGGTTTGGAGGAAGATCCTTCTTATTAAAGATGCTATCAGGAATCACGTTTTTGTTTTATTCCACAATGGCCAAGATACTTTACTTTGGTCGAATCACTGGGTTCTGATGGGACCTCTATCTCGATTCATAACTCATAGACAGCTAGCTGCAAATGCTAGAAATCCGGCTGAGAAAGTTGCTTGCATTCTTCATAATGATATCTGGTCTGTGTGCCCCTTCCTTTTATGCACCCTATTGATGAGATTTGGAAGGCTATTTGTCATGTGGAGATCCACCCCTACCTGCACCCCGATAAAGCGATCTGGAAAGCGGCCCCTAATGGCATTTTCAGCATTTCTTCCGCCTGGAAATGCATCAGAACCTCGGAAACCTACTGTTTCTTGGAGCAATCTCATTTGGTTCTCGGGTTCTATTCATAAACATGGTTTCATAAGTTGGCTTGCTGCTGGCGCCCATCTATCCACTATGGATAGACTTCATCAATTTGACATTATTACTCGATCAAGATGCATCTTATGTGGGAGGGAGAATGAATCTCACTCTCACCTGTTTTTCAATTGCAGCTACACTAGTTTGGTCTGGCAGCAGGTCCTTTCGCTATGTATACCACAGATCTCCTCTCCCCTGGCCTGATGAGCTTGATTGTTGTGTTAATACCTTCAAGGGCAGTTCGTTTATCAGCACCACCAGAAGAATTGCGATGGCTTCAACTATCTACTACTGCTGGAGAGAAAGAAACCACAGGCTTTTTAAAAATTCTTTTCTCCCCCGTGAAGTTACTATCTTGCATATTAGAAGGTGTGTTACTAGTAACTGGGGATTCTCTGTGGATTTTGTCCTTGACTCTCCACTTTATTGCCATTGGTTGGCTCCACCATATGATTCTCTCATTCTGAATTCTGATGGGGCTTTGTCTCCTACTCGCGCTGGGACTGGGGGTTTAATTCGTGATCATTCTGGATCCTGTCTTGTTGTGTTTGCTATTGGCCGTAGTCCTGATAAGATTACTATCCACGAGCTGGATGCTATACTCCTGGGTGCCTGTTTTGCTCGACAGTTGGCTGCATCCAAGCTCATTGTTGCCTCGGATAGCTCTGCTGCTGTTTCTTTCTTGAACCATCGTTCCATGGAATGTATCCCCTGGTACTGTAGATTATTGGTTTTCAAGATCAAAGCCGTTTTGGAACAATTTGATGAGTGTACTGTCAAGCACGTTTACAGGGAAACTAATCATGCTGCTGATTTTCTTGCCTCTTATGCCCATGATGTTGATGTCCTGCACTCCCTTAATGTAAATGAACTTCCTGATCAGCTTAACTAGATTTTGGCTAAGGATGCAAATGGTACAATGTATCAACGTGATCTGCGCTAGATGCTGTACTGGGGATGTTTGGTCCTATACATCATGCTTGCGTGCCTGATCTGGTCGTGCTGTTGATGGCCTATTTTCTGGTGGGGTTTTGGTACTGATGAGATGATCTTGTGCGGATTGCTTCTACGCATTCACTCTTGAGTTGTGGTGCTGTTTGGTGATGTGTTGCTGTTTCTTGGTGCTAAGCTGCTATTGTGCTCTTGGTGCCGGAATTACTTCTGGGCTCAATGGTGCTGTGGTGCTGAGTTTTTATCTGCATTGATCCTGTTTTATTGCCGCTAATGTGATCAGGCCATGTGTGTTGCTGGCTTGTTGCTTTTGCGACTCCCTGGCTTGAGCTTTTTTGGCTTTTCAGTTTATTTTATGTGCTTGGCTTTTGCAGGATTTTTTTGGCCAACCTTTTGGGTTTATGGTCTGCCTTATACATTCTTTCCCTTCTTCTTTAATGGAATTACTTACCTTTCCAAAAAAAAAAAAATCCTGTACCCCAACTTCTGGCCTCCCACAAAGCTCTCACAAGTGCATGCATCTCGTATCTCTGCTCTGATAGCATTCCCGTCCCCCAAGGGGCAAAAGAAAGTATGAATAATAGTATCTAAACACCCTTCCAATCCTAGAAGGCCCTAGGTTGCCCAAAGAAGACACATCAAAATTAAGCTTAAAGGCCCTAATTTGGCCGGCTGCCAGCTTTCTTGATGCATCTTTCCAAGCAGATAAGTCCATACTAACATCTGCCAATATTTAATTACATCTAAAAAAGAGAAGTCCCTGAACTCCGGATATAGACACACCAAAGATGCCACCAAAGGCTTGACCTGGTCAACCATAACCTGCATACTAAAGATTTTCCCATGAAATATCATTTTTCTCTCAATCCAAATGGACCAAATAACCACAAATGCCACTCCTTTATACATGACTCTCCCTCGTTCCCTAGTCCAGGAAACCTTTACTACTCAAGAAACTTCTGTAAGTCTACTAGCAAGTGGTAATACAAGTGAAAAAAGAAAAAATAGCTGCAGGAGACTGTACCAAACCCCTCGGGCAAAAGAAAGAATAATGTAGGAACAAATGATCTACTGACTCGTCACTACACCTACAGATGAAATAAATGTAAGGGGAAATGAAAAGTATGGATGGCAACGGGGCAGGTTTTGACAAACCCTAACCCGCACTAAAGGATTCCCCTAATACCAAACCTGCTCCTAAGCCTATCGAGGAGGGGTGAGTCTAACCCGGTTATAAGATATATTAAGAACAAATGCTTTTTTAAGTTACATCTTTGATTTTTTAAACATATTTAATTATAAAATATATATTTGCACATAAAATATATATAATTAAAATATAGGTGAATGGCAAATGGGCCGGGTTGAATCAAACCCGAACTCGACTTCTTGGCTACCAAATCTTAACCATTAGGGGCAAGGCGGGTTACCCGTTTAACCTGCCTAATTGCCATCTCTATTGACAAGGTACTTCCTTCTTCTTTGAAGATTTTCTTGGGTATTTATCTGATTAAGCAGTTTTTGAAATGTCATCAACATGTCGCGACATATCGACATTTCTTGAGGAATCAACACGACATTTCTGGAATATAGTTAGATTTCCCAAAAATTCCCCGTGTCGCGAGATGTCACGAGACATGAGGTAAAAAAATTTAAAGGTCCACGTGTCACGTGACATGTCACAAGATATAAGGTAAAAAAAATTAAAGGCCCATGTATCGCACATGTCGGCCATATCTCTTATATTTAAGCCTTGTTTTGGTGAGGTGTCACACATTTTGTGAGACATCTCCCCAAAACACATTCTTCTCTCTTTCAAGTGTAGGTTTTTCTCAGATCTACGACAATATACGTGGTTTTTCGCCAACATTCTTGTCGCGACACATGTCGCACATATCAGCCATATCTCTTCTATTCTTTGCATTATGATTTGTAAATTGTAAAAATCAAAGAAAATATTAAATACTATTAAAAATTATTAAAATAATAAAAAAAATAGAAAAATGATTAGCACTAATTTACTTGTTATTTATTGAAAATTTATGTGCTTCTTTCTTAATTGGATTTAGTATTACCTTTTGTATAGTTGAGCTTCCAGCTCGATAACCCTTCAACTAATGGTCTTTATTAGGGAGCGTTCTTTTTTTTTTGTAAATTTAGGTGTATTGAGGCCTCAATTATGCTCATTTAGGAGTTGGGATTAAAATTCTATCAAAAACCTTAGACTTCCCTTAAAATTTCCTCACATTTCCCATTTTCCCCCAGATGTCGCGACATGTTGCTCGGCATGGCCCTGCGACATGTCTTGCGACATCGACATTGCAAACCTTGTTATTAAGAACTACAGTCCAAGTGAAGGCTTTTATCCTGGGGAGGAGAAAGAAGGTTTTCAATGGATTAGAAGAACAAAACAGGACTAATCAAAGAACTATCAGCCCCAAGAATAAAGAAAAAAGACCTAGATGAGAATATCCCCTTCTGATCTAGAGCATATACCCTTGTGTCCTGGAAATTAAATGCCAATGTATGCATCCTGTAAGGCATGACTAAGAGACACGTAAACTCGATGACATCAGCAGGTCTAAGGTCCGGAACTCAAAACTTCCCAGAAAACCGGGCTCAAACCAAGACAAAATATCTGCCACCTTTGCAAATATGAGTGACCTAGTTAAGGATAAATAAAAAAATTTGAAGGAAAGCCTATTACACTACAAAAGTCTATACGTTAGCAAATTCATTAGTATGCCCCAATGAAAAAAGATTATTCAACAAATAGATCTCCCAAAATGAGTTCTACATTTCCAGTGTATTCACATACCATTGGACTTTCTTGTGTATGTATTTTATTATTCTATTAAAAAATAGGGTAACCTTGCATTCCATAGGTCAAAACAAATCATGGCCTTGCTGAAAGTAACTTATCAAGCACATCTGGTTTCCCAATAACATACTAAAAGCTTATTGTACCACCAAAAAAAAAAGAAAAAACAACAACTAAACAACTAAAAAAAAAAATTGTCTAATGGTATGCCATTGACAGTGCCTTGGTAGTTCTAAACTTCAATTCCTCACTAATACAATATAGCAAATTTTTTAACAACTTCCAGAAAATTTGATTCTATGTGCAGAGCTCCACTTTTCTAGCCATAATTATAAGTCAGAACAATCTAGCATCGTTTACTTCCCATAATTGCATTCCCGTTGGAACTGGCATGAAAATTCGGATGCATGACTAGTCAACTGGAAACTAGAACAAGTTTCCACCAAATAGCCAAAACAGCAACTACAACAAGCACTAAGCTAATGCAAGAAAAGACAGCAAACCCTATAATAAGAGGAAACCATTACAATGTCACCAAGCATAAATGAATAATACAACAAAAGGAGATGTAATCACATTGAATTTCCTCACCCATTCAATAATTTAAGATTTTTGGATCGTAAGAAATGTTAAATTCAATATTTTCTACTGATTTGGAGGAAAATAATGATTTGCTGCTACTACAGGTCAAATCTTGCCAAATTAAGCATAAGATATCAAGTTTCGAATGGTTTGAAAGGGCGATCAGAAGCATACTTGTGCGATCGGGACTCCAAGCATGGCACGTGATGCACTGAGCGAACCGATGAACCGCAATCGCCGCCATGTTTCTGCAAAAAGCTTGTGCAAAGATTCCTTTCAATAACAATTCTTACTGTACTTTACTTGTAACTTTCTGAATAACCTAAGAACGAAGAAGAATGCAGTTCCAACAAAGATCTAAGAGCGGTCGATAGGATGAACTGAACCTGTACTGAGATCCAAGTCCCAGATGAGAGAGAGAGAGAGAGAGAAAGAGAGAGAGGAGTTTTTATTCTTTTCCTTTAGGCCGGTGTAGTGACCGAGTGGGGGTGGGGGGGAGGAAGAAGTGATGACGACGGCAAGGAAATCTAGAGCAGGGGATGTTTCAGCATTTTGGGAAATTATTGGGCTGGTAATCCAAATTTAGCAGGGAGGTTTTTGTAACTTATGTTCATAAAATTTCATCTTCACCCATGTTTTGAAAGTCTGTCCTTTTTTTTTTCTTTTTTCTGGCGGTACCAATTGATGATGCAGTGTTTTTTTTTTGGTTTTAGATTGTTCGGTAACTGCTTCTTCCGGTTAAGGTAGAAGTCGGTTAAGGATTGATTTGTTTTTTATGGTTTTAGATTGTTCAGTAACTGGTTTCGTCGTGTTTTTGTGGCGTCATGCGATTGGTACTGCTGGATTTATGTGTTGGGTTGATCTGTTGGCCCGGCCGTTTAGGTTGACCCGGGTCTCCATATAAAGTATGGGACGTCTATGCTTTGTATGAGACCAAGTATAACTTGGACTCAATCTCCTAATGAGAATACGAGCAAGTCCAAAATAAAGTTGAGTTCAGTCTCCTCTTTAGGAGACTCCTTCCACCCATTTAAGCACTCTGCGTTTTGTTGATTTCCAGCCATAGAGAACCTCTCTTCATCTCTTTTTCCTCTTTGAGATCAAGTTTTGCTATTTAGATTCCTATATAGAGATATAGTTGTTTTGAGTGTGAAACATTATATCTGGTTCTAGTAATCACATATTTCAACTTAGGACGTTTTCTAATTCAATAAAGATATTCCGTTGTAGATCCAGGCTCGTGTGCATTGAGGTACGTGATCCAATCCATTTACAACCTTCATTGTATCAGAGCCGTTGTGATTTGTCTTCATTGGAACGAGGTATGTTGAGAGACCTCATTTAAGAAACAACCTAGTTGTTGTTTGTGCATCAACGATCAACAGAAGGTCGTTTGTGCAACATTACGTTGAGATCATCATTGTTTTGAGGTGTTTATTGTGAGTTTTTAACACTTAAACAATGATAGGTTGAAGAAATTTAGAGTTGGTTTTAATCAAATTTAGAATTAGATTATATATATAAAAAATAAATAAATAAACTTAGATTTGTCTTCTTGATCAGGCAAATAGACTGTTCGGTCGACCCAACATGCCCAGAACACATGTTTTTGCAACCAGCGAGATCTCGATCGATAGAAGGATCAACCGTAGGCCCTTCTCAGTCAACCGAGTAGCAACAGACAACAACCACTATTAACAAAATAAAAGTCTACTAATACTTTCGTAAATCAATCAGAGTGCGGGAGAACATAATTATTCAAATTAAATGGCTTTAGAAGAGCCTACATTCCATAAGATATGAACTAACAAGCCTATTACATCAGATCTGATTTATTAATCAAAACAGAAAATAAAGTAACTTTATCAGCCTAATCCATACATTATCATCCAATCATCTTAACCTGCAACAATAACAGGTTGCATGAGCTTGGAATGCTTAGTAAGAAGTAAATTCAGTTCTCATCCTCATGGAATCACATCAGTCCAAAACATTTACACCATGGCATATAGACAATAATAATAACAGTAAACATAATATGCAATCATTCCATATCATATAAACATGTCATCATATCAATCGATTCATACGAAAGCACTCCACTATCCAGTGATCAGTCAGTTTCAAATTTCCTTGGCATCCATTTTAATATAGCTGGACGACACTCTCTTATTCAAACAATATCAATTGCAAGGTATTCACTTTAATACAACTGAATACTAGTCTCACATGTTTTATACGATTCGCAATCGACCGGGCTCAATTCCTGAAGCTATTTTTGTATATTTAGGGATTAACATCCAAGGAGGCCTACAAAGAGGATGTTTACCCACGTACATTTAGGGAATGATCCCAGGGAGGTCTATCAAACAAGGCGATTACCCTCAATCCATGTTCCATCTCAAACCGAAGTATCCCAAACAATAAGAATTCCAGTGTTAAAATCCTTCAGAAGCTATCCGGGTGTCCATACACACGAATAATCCATCGACAACCATCACAAGATTCCTTCACAACAATCCGTAGGATCTCCAGTGATAACAACCTTCGAATGTTGTCTGGGTGCCCACACACCCGAACAATCCTTTCGGAAGCCATCACAGGATTCCTTTCCAATTAACATACATAATAATCACATGTTATCACAATATCAATAATTCAAGTAATCCATGTCCATAATTATGTCTCAAAGCATCATATAAGTGTGGAGCAATAACCCAAAGTCAAATGGTTCAATCCCCAAGTCAAATCAGTCAATTATTCTAAATCAAATTCGTCGGTAGGCTGGTCGGTGAACTGACGCCTATCGACCAACTCCAATCTGGGTGGTCAGGTCTCCTTCGGTAGGTTGGTTGGTGTACTGATGCCTACCGAAGTGGTACAGTGATCTATTGTCGGTAGGTTGGTCGGTGTACCGACTCCTACCGATGGCCAATAGTAACTCCTAGTTAGTAGAGTCGTTGGTGTACTAATGCCTACCGATGGGCTATAGTGACTCCCTGTCGGTAAGGTCGTCGGTGTACCAACGCCAACCGATGGGTCACGTTTCTGTAATTTTCTGGGTAAACTAAACTCATCTTTTCACATCCAAATTAAGTCCCCATTATACTTTAGTCCTTTTAGCCATTATACACTAAGTAAACATAATTTAAACAACATATTAGCATTGTATAATCTAAAACATATATTTTGACATGAATAGGGTTTTAATTTAGCATCAGGTTATCTTATTTAAACATAAATTCACTCATTATTGACTTCTGAAATTTCACAAGGATTATACAGAATCACAACATACAAGATGTATGCTCTTGATTTGCTCCTCGTGCGTTCCTCCTCTCGTGCGTTCTTCCTCTCTACTTTTTGTTCTTCTTCAATCTCAGATCCAACCACCATGCCTCAATTTCTCTCTCTCCTTTGGTTGTGAACGTCCCCTCCTTGACTCCTTTAAATAGCCTTCAACTTCCTTCCATCTAACTAATCTCCCCCATATCTTCATCCAATAGGAAACCTTCAATCTTAGTTCATACGAATCTTACTTTCTCATCTTAATCCAAATCTAGTCCTTATTTAACCAATTAGACAACTTCCAATCTAATTCAAACTAATCCTAATTACTTTGTTTTAATCAAATCTTTTATTGTAATTATCCTTCTAGTTTAACTAGAATAACTTATCCACACGTTTTTCACTTAAGCCCATTTAGTTAAACCCAATGATTAAGTCCACTACACTAATTAGAGTAATTAAGTTACTAAGCCTTTAACCTAATTAGTCCAGCCCATTAACCAAGGTAATGTTACACAAGTTTAACTCAAAGTCCAGCCCAATTTAGTTTTAAGAAATATCAGCACACTCCTCCAACTATTTCATTAATTATGTTTTGACCTCCAATTCCATAATTAGATTACAATTAGATCCTTTATTTTGGTTTAGGATCACTTCAGTCTTCCCTCCTTAAAGGTATTTCACCCTTTGAAATTTAGCAAAGTTAGATTTCTAGAATTTCGGTCCTATAGTCTGTTATGCTTTATTCATGATGTTATTAATGTAACACATGCTCACACACAAAAACAGTTTATATTTTTCACAACATTCAGCAAGCAAGTTATGTCATGCATACCACTAAATCATGTGATTCCAAGGTTTACATGTTTCTATGTTCTTTCCTAGGTCTCACAAAACTTAAGAGTCTCTTTATTAATCAGCACAAACAATCACACAATCGTGTTATGCTCACAACACACAACTCAATCATGTGAGTCCTAGTGTTAACTTCTATGTTCTTTTAACCCTAAGCAATCTAACCCAGTGCTCTGATACCATTCTGTTATACGACGGATCCCGGTGCCCGAAACCCAAGGTGCGTGGCACGGATCACGAGGTGCAACCTTTGGGCTCCCTACCATGGAACACGGAAAACAACCACTATTAACAAAATAAAAGTCCACTAATACTTTCATAAATTAATCAGAGTGCGGAAGAACATAATTATTCAAATTAAATGGCTTCAGAAGAGTCTACAA
>JAUPMG010004249.1:0-15989 GCA_031762675.1 Pachysandra terminalis | reverse complement strand
ACTTCAACAAATGAATCTCATCACTGCATCTTTTGCCACTGATGAAAGAAGGATTTTCGTCACACAAATTGCCTCCCTAAGTTGGAATTTTAAAATGGAAACTATGACAAACATAGTTACTGGAAGAGGATCAATTGAACAACAGAGACAGAATGAACCAAATCTAAGCAAGATCTGATCACTTTTGAATAATCTAGTTCAAAAACATAAACTTGATGTTCCTACCGAGCTTGCTATTGAAGCAGAAGAACTTGAAGAATTCTGTAACCAACAATGAATTCAAAGCTCTAATTCTTCTTCATATGTTGGCATTGAACTTCTCGGCGACAATATTTATCACAATCTGGAACCCTAAAGCAAAAGAAACCAGATTGAAATGACGACCTGTAGCAGAAACCACTGTTGCGGATCACTGAAGCACATCCCTGTAGCAGAAACACTGTGTACGGATCACTGTAGCAGAAACACTGTTTACAGTACTATTCACGGGCACTATTCATCACTGTTCATCGGCACTATTCGACATTGTTCATCACTGTTGCAAAAAGACAAAACATTAAAGTTTGAAGACAGTACAAGCATTAAAGTGAAGACAGATGTTTTGTCTGAAGATAACAACTACAACTGGAGTCTATCAGAACCTTCAAGAATTAAAACATAATTCTGAAGATTTCACGTCCGATCCCTATAAATAGAAGCCTCGGGCTGTAGAGAAAAGCATGTTCTGCCTTGTATCTTCTGCTCTCTTGTATCTTCTACCCAGCTATCTTCTGCCATCCCATCTTCTCTTCTTAGTCCTTTCTTGTCTTGTCATAGTTTTTCTCTTTACTTTAGTTTCTTACTTTGTCTTCCGCTCAACTATCTCTTTGTAAATGGTATCAGAGCAGTAACGTGTCCTGTACTCTCGTTTGTAAAATACAATCGTCCTCTGTAACTGTCCTCTGTAAGTATACTCTTTCATGTTTCATACATGAAGTATATATTGTTAATGTTTACAACCTTTGTGTAATATCATATTACGTTTAATACCGTTGTGATTTTATTCTTCGAAAGTTTTTCTTTACTTTCTGTATTTAACTTTCATTATTATTGCGTTTTTCTTTGGCTCTTGTTGTGGTAAAGGCCCATATGTTTGTTACTGCTTCAAAGCCCATATTTCCTGTTAGCCATTTTGCTAAGTGTAGCGCAGGCGTTGAGGAAGCTGGTTTTAGGCACCTGAAACAGGAGCAACAAAAGGTCTTAGGTACCAATCACAGTTATGGAAGAAGAAAAATTACCAATAGTACATGAATGCTTAGGTACATGGGTAGGAAACTCTGAATAAGACTCTAATCATATGGTACATATAGATAAAAGATCAGAAAAAAATCTAAATATTATAAGTGTTACTTTAAATAGTATATCTGATCTGTTAGGTAGTCTAATAACTATAATAGATCATTGACAAACTGCACATCAACACTATATCGAGAAAAAAACTCGATTCTATACAAACCACGTATTTGGCAAATGAAGATTTATTACTTCATTTTAATTATTCACTAGATCTACAATCAGATTCAAGTGAAGATGAATCATTCGATTCTACTTCTGATTCTGATTCTCATCATTCTACCAATATGGTAAAAGATGAAGATGAAGATCATAGTGATACGGATAGTGAAAACATCACTACTCCATTACCTTCAGCCAGTTCCTCCAAAAAGAGAACAACTGAAACCCCTTTACCAGAATTCTTCAACGAAGATGAATTCTATGAATCCCAAAAGGATTCAAGTCAAACACATAAAGATGATTCTTCTACCGAAGAATATATCTTTATGAATTCTGTTGGCTTAGACAAACGTCCAACAGAAGAACACCAAAACATCAACCTAAAAGATGTAATGGGAGAAGAAATTTCTCAAGAACAACTTGAAAAGAAATTCAAAACAAAACACAAAAAGTTCAAAACTTATTCAGACAAGGCCTAGATACACCAATCTTAGCAGTTGTCTTTGACAAGAGATTCTACAATCCATTACACTCCGTGATGAAACCTAACTCTCATAATATAGCAATTCATTGGAAAACAATTCATGAATTGACTCGATTAACTCAAACTTCAACAAAAAAGTTAGTCAAAACTTTAGTTGAAATTTTTGAGCCTCGACCGTATGATAACAAAATCATACCAAAATTATTAAATTGGAGAGACTTGGAAATACCAAAACAATGATTATTAAATGATTTAATTGAAGATAAAACCTCTTCAAAAAATCAAAATGTGATTGAAATACAAGCCTCAGGAAATAATCTCTATTCCGAGCCACACAATTAAATCATTGGCAAACAAATTTTCCCCATCACCAGGAATGGGAAACATTCAAACGACTAAGTTTCAAAAAGGAACCTCTAGTCTATTACAATGAAGCAAGTAGTAGCAATAAACCAAAAAAGGTCATTGCTCAGAAAAACATTCATATTCCCCTCATGACTGGTTCAAATTTTCAAAAAGAAAATAAAACCAAGGTCACCGACATTTATCATTTCCAACTACGAAATGATAAAATAATATTTGCCTCATTGTATGGGAAAAAGAGATATACCTATGTCTTAAGTACTTTCTTTTTTCAAAATTATAAAACATATAATTTGTGCATTCTTGTTGACACAGGAGCAACAATTTCTTCTTGTCAATTTAATGCAATTCCTTCCGAAAAATGGACACTAATGAAACACCCTATAAGAGTTACAGGTATTGATGGTAAAGAAACCTCAATACAATTCAAAGCAAAGAAAATACCAATTTGGCTACACAAAAACAAATTTGTTGTACCAAAGGTATTATGCTTTCCCAACATGCATGGAGATTTTTTATTGGGAAACAACTTCTTAATAAATTATTTACCTATGCATATCAATCATAATTCCATTTCTTTTTCTCTAAACAAAGAGATTATAGAAATTCCTATATTACAATATCATCAATACAAGTGTGATAGAGGATTTACACCTCTTAGAAAAGAAGTTGAAAAACAACTTGAAACAAAACTCATTGGGTTTATTATTCTTTATCTAACAATTTTAGTGATAATCCACTAAAATTATGAGATAAAGAATGATAAACCCAATGAGTGTTTTTAATGACTTTTGTTTCAAGTTGTTTTTCAACTATTGTTCTAAATGGGGCAAATCCTCTAAATGGGATTTCCCAAATCCCATTTACAATCAAATTTACTAAAGATTTTTCAACCTTTAGTTTGGTTGATTAAGATATCCTTGCGTAGGATAAAATAACCATCAAATTCAAGGTATGGGTTTAACCGTTTGTAGTTAATAACCATACGAGTTTTTCCTTGTTTGATTTCACTGTGGTTATTTATCATAAAGGCATGACTAAAGGTGTTACAGTGGTTACAATTTATAATTTAATTATATTTTACAAACGAGAGGACGGTTGTAATGTACATGACACGTTACTGCTCTGATACCATTTACGAAGAGATAGTTGAGCGGAAGACAAAGTAAGAAACTAAAGTAAAGAGAAAAACTATGACAAGACAAGAAAGGACTAAGAAGAGAAGATGGGATGGCAGAAGATGCTTTTCTCTGCTGCCCGAGGCTTCTTATTTATAGGGGTCGGACGTGAAATCTTTAGAATTACGTTTTAATTCTTGAAGGTTCTGAGAGACTCCAACTGTAGTTGTTATCTTCAACGAATACAACTGTCTTCACTTTAATTCGTGTACTGTTTTCAAACTTTAATGTTTTGTCTTTTTGCAATAGTGCCGGTGAACAGTGATGAATAGTACTGGTGAACAGTACCGATGAATAGTGCCGATGAATAGTATTGCAAACAATGTTTCTGCTACAGTGATCTATATATAGTGTTTCTGCTACAGGAATGCGCTTCAGTGATCCGCAACAGTGTTTTCTGCTACAGGGCTTTGTTCACAGTGATCCGCAATAGTGGTTTCTGCTACAGGAATGTGCTGTAATCTGGTTCTGACTGGCTCCGTTGTTTAGGGTTCCATTGCATTTTCCAGATTGTGATAGTATACGCTGTCTTCAGTGGCAGGACTGGGGACCAAAAAGTCTTTGTTCATGTCGTTGAACAATGTGGCTTGATATTCTTCAGTCTCCATTTAACGATCAGAAGGAATGTCCAAATCTATTCTTTTATAGATTTGATTGAGCAAATTTGTGGCTGCAAGGGTTTGCTCTGGTGAAGGAATGTAGGAACAAGAAAGGGGTGTGATGGAAATTCTTTTTCCATCAGTGAGGTAAAAAAGATTTGGGGTATCAAGAAAAGTTTTGGCAATATGGGAAAGATGGAGCATGTATTGTGCCCAATAATGTTCCGGGATGATATGAGAATAGGTTTCTGAATCTTCGAGTTTTTCTCCAAGAAATTCAGATTCTTCAGTGTTGGCTAAATACCATATTTGGTAGGGTTGAAAGAATTTTTCTCTTTCACGCCAGCCGATACTACTAGCAATCCAAAAAGTCAAATATTTTGTCCAAGAAAAGTCTTTGACAACATGATAAATCATAGTTTTGATCATGGATGGAAAATCTTTTAGGGGAAAATTGTCTGTGGTTTGAAAAACAATTTGATTTACTAAACCCCATTCGATTGCTTCAAAATCCCATTGCTCATGGTTTATGAGAATGGTTAATCTTGGAAAACTATCTTTTAGGTTTATTTGGTGATGATTCTCATGTAAGATTTGTTTAATCTTGTCATAATGATTATGGACCTTTTGATCAAGTATAAGAAAAACATCGTGTGGAAGTATTTTTTGTGATTTTTCATAAAGACAGATCTTTCTTATTTTTGAAAAAAGTGGGTCACAAAAAGAATTATCTAAAAGATCGGTTATCTGTAGAAAATTATTAATTTGATCAAAACTATAATTGTCATTCCAACTCATTTGTTTAATGATTTGAAAAAGTAACAATTTATATTTTTCAATTGCAGCTGTTTGTTCAGCAATGCAATTTGCCAAATTACTCATGTTTTGACGAAATTTGGATTTTTCATTTAGAATATGGTTTTTCCATACTCCGTTTAATTCTTGGTAAATATTTTCAGGAATACCAGGCTTATAAAAAGCTTTGACTGATGAAGGTTCTGGTTTAGAAACTTCACAATGATAGAGTTCAAAAGCAAGTTTGGCAAATTGTATTTACAGAGATTCAAATTTACTACTTTAAATGGTATAATAACTTTGGTACAAACATGATATTCAAGCTCAATTTTGATGGATGTTCATTTGGGAATCTAAGACCATCAAGCATTGGGGTTGTCTTAAGAGATCATATCGGCCACATACTACATGCCTTCTCTGGTCCTTCTGGACAAGAGAATGCAATGAAAGGTGTTAGTTACTCGTCTAAGAGATGAGATAGTGCATGGTTATCCTGACCTAATGGTGGAGGGAGGGCTCCTTGGTAGAGGTATCATGGCTCGTGGATTGTTAGTCCTACTCATGGAAACTGGCTCACTACATCCAATTGGCATAAGCCATTGGTAATGGGTTGGGGACCTTGGGGTGCCTATGTAGAAGATTATTGATGGATAGTCAGTCGTACTTGTGCGTGGATAGTATCTTTATAGCCTTTTTTTCCCAGATATTATAGTCCTTCGTCTATGATTTTACTTTTCATAATCCCTAATTTGATCTTATATATTCTTCCTCTTACTTTATACATAATATTCCATTACTCATCAAATTAAAAAAAAAAAAAAAAAAAAACACAGAGACAACTTGATGCTTTCAATAATAGCTGGCATGCTTCTTGTTTGAGCCTGAAATAACCTTCTGTTTCTTTCATCCCGTATTTAAGACCAGGTTGCAGGAAGCAACTCAATAAAGATATTGCTTCTCTTTCCATCATATTCAGGATAGGTGTGTTGTAAGAGATGCATTGTGACAGCCCACAAGAAACACCCAACTGGAATCTGCAAATCTGAGGAAGTGAAGCCATATGCCATAAGTAAACTTGCAGCAGAGAAAAAAATGGCCAATCACTTGCTGAACTTATAACTTAAAACACTAATTAGGGGGAAATGGCTTTATACTTTTTTTCTGAAGAATACCATGTATGTTGATCTTTTCGGAAGTGACTGACCAGTCAAAAGCTTTAATCCTTGGGGGTGGGGGGGGTGGGACCTCTAATTTTCAGATTTTAGAGCAGAGAACTTGATCATGAGGTTGATGTTTATGGGGGTGATGTTTACTCAATCAAACCATAGGGAAACAAACTGCAAGATGCAAGCATGATAGCTTGTTTTTTTAATCATATTGAATGATATGGATATAGGTATGCTGAATAATTGTAGAATCTATTGATACCAATAGACTTACTATCACAGCAATGTCATAACGTTATATGCTAGTATGTAGTTGTTGTTTTTTTTTTTATATATATTTTAAATTCATTGCCAATTATAGGCTAAAATATTTTCTTGGTTATGAATTCGTGGTGATTCAAATAAAATTGATTTCATTACAAGCAATGAGTCTACCCTTGCTCATATCTTGAATATATGATATTGATTTATAATCCTTTGTCAGTTATTGGGATCAAGGTTTGCAATGTCGATGTCGAAAGGCATGTCGCAAACTGGTAAGACCTGCGACATGTCGCGACATCAGGGGAAAAAAAATAAATATTTATTTATGTTTTCATAATTTTGTAGGGTTTTTTTTAAAAAAAAAATATAGTTTTTCCCCTCTTGTCGTAGGGAAAAGGGAAATCTGCAACCTCCATGGATTTCGTGTCGACATATTCAAAATCGTCGACATGTCGACCACATTGCAAACCCTGATTAAGATTGGTTGTAGCTCTGAAAATCATATGATAGCTCTATGCATACGTAAAAAGGAACAGATGAGTCAAGAGGTTCACATGTTTTAGATAACCAATAGTGTGAGAAACTATCTGAGGGAAGCACTTTGTTATTGGCTGTCTATTTGAACTTGGTGCTAACTTTGTTCTCCACGCCATTGATTATCCGAAATTTTTTATCAATTGTTCTAACTTTGAATCTGGTGTCTATGATACTCTTTTAACACCTTTATTATACTTGTCCGAAAGATAGAACCTGTAACTACTATTCACGCATCCTAGTCTCTATTTTTGCAAACAATTTCTCTAATCATGCTGCTCATATGAATAATATGTACGCCAAAACTTAGATTTCTGAATACATCATGGTGTCTACATTATTAGATTGTTGATTCCAAGAATGTCACTATGTCAGCAATGTTGACCTTTTTTTTTTCTACTGGCATGTAGATGTTCTTTTGTCATTAGTCACTACTAGAGGAGATGCGTTTAAGCTTTTCTTTTTTGTTATGATTATGAAACAATGAAAATAACAAATGATCCCTCACATCTGTCATAAGGACTGTAACCCGGTGTACGTCCTGCTGAAGGATTGGCATTAGACCGAACGTTTTGGCGTTTTTGCACAAAGTGGATGCACTCAGACTAGGACCTGCGTTTTCACGCTGTTTTCACACTGGCAGCCCTAGATTTTTGTAACCACCTGGAATTCTGGATTTGCCAAACCCTAGCTTATGATTATCATGTACAAAGCATACAGATTTGTAGCTAAGTAAACTTTGTAACCGCATATCGTTCCATCAGAGCAACCATATAGCAGAAAACAAAAGACTATATTACAAAATACAACTGATACTAAGCTATATACCAAATCAGAACAGTCAAAATACATCTCTCTCTCTCTCTCTCTCTCTCTCTCTCTCTCTCTCTCTCTGTGTGTGTGTACAAGTCTGAAATTCCAGATGACAAATATGGTCGTCTTTCTCACATTCTTCTGCCTCTAACTCTTTCTGTAATAATTCCTGACTCTGAAAGTCTACATAAAACGTTTAATGAGGATTTCATCCCATTAAGTAATAACCATGATTCAAAATAGTTGTTCAAAAGTGGTTGATAAAATCCAAATTTCTATATTTCCAGATTCAAAAGACAATATCAGAGTAATGCATGTCATTTTCAAATATAATTTATGGATTCACATCTAGTATAAAACCCCTTAACTTCCACTCTTACAGATATCACATATAGTCTTCATAGCGTACCACTATGTAGAACTAGTAATATGTCGTATGATCAGAATTCAGAAGAAAAGTAATAATTCATGCAACTTTTGGCATGGACACGTTGATGCCTCCTTCTTAATCGTCAGCATAGAGGCCTGACTTACTGGCACAAGGCTCACGGTAAACTATCTTTATCACAATGAGGGCCACATGAACATATCATAGAGTCGCTCACAAGGAGCCATACAAGTGATATAACATATAAGTGAACTCACGGATCAGATGAGTCACCCAACCACTTGTACAAGGGTCCATATCATAGTGTGTATGCTTGTCAGTCATATAACCCCCTCCATTTCACACTGAACTCATAAATTGCACAATCCCATTTACACATATACTTATCGTCTCCTAGTTTTAATTCATTATAACACTTATCATAGTTCAATTATCTTTCAAATCATGCTTAAAAAACCTTTATGTTTTGTAATTCAAATCATAAGTATTGGAATTCAAATCATACGAGTAACTGATTTTTCAAAAATCCAGAAATCTATAGTCTTCGACCAGCCAGGGACCTCCTTCAGCTAGCCAAGACGCTCTCCGGTTAGCCCTTCGGCTGGTCGAAAGCAAGGTTTGCCACGTCAATGCTGTCTGGCATGTCGCCAAGTGGCCTAGGCAACATGTCAGCGACATGAGGGGAAAAAAGGGACATGTGGAAATGTGTGGTTTTGATGGGGTTTTTTCCCAAAGTTTTAAACAACCCTAATTAGTGTCTAAATACATCATAGTACATCAAAAAATGCAAAAAAAAAAATGTCTACATATCAATGGACATTGCTTGAGGCGGGTTCACCTACTCGTTGTGGATGTGCAAGCTGTTGTGTAAAAATTGATGCAATATGATCTATGTAAGCTATGTCCTCATACATTGCACATCCCACAACTAAAAGTGCATGAAAATAAGCAAACACTATACATACCATACAATTTAGTCAATCATTTATTAAATAACAAACTAAACAAAGTTAAACACAAACTTAACATATTAATGTACAATATTGTAAGATGGTAGAAAGATGCCAACACAATACAATAATTGTTTTCCAATTTTTTTCGTATTTTCTTTATTTTTTTAATTTTTATCATTATCTACAATAATATAATAGTTGTATACCTAAATCATAATTTCAAAAAATTTCAATCTATTTTATTTATTTTTTATTTTGCAAAATAGTTAAACAATGTCATAGTAAATATTTACTAACATACAATATTTATTTCAATTTTTTTTTTTCAAACAATTTGATCCCAAGTCACCAACGTGTCTCCCATATCGAACGCATGGGGGAAATATAAAAAAAAAATTGAAATTTTTTCCCCATGTCATTGACATGTTGCTGACACGTCCCTGAAATGTCGTCGACATTCACCCATGTCGCTCAACATTGGGGAAATATCGATATATAGCGATTTACATCCAGACTTTGCATCGCCTGGTTTGGAATGGTGACATGTCGAGGAAATGGCAATCACTGGTTGAAGGTTCTTCAGTTGCTTTTCCACAAACTATATATATATAGGTGAGGCTTCGGTTGGCCAAAGGCTACCTTCGGTGACCTCTTCGGCTAGCCGAAGAACCTGCTGAAATTACACAAATTTTAAAGAAATGTACTCATTGAACTCTAACTCCAAACCTTTGCTAAATACTATAGATGTATAAAACTTAACCATATTAAATGACCCAATTACACTTTTAGAAAATCCAAAATGAAGCAATTTATTTCTTAAAACAAATCGACCTACCTCTGCTTATAAAACTTTAACATTTAAAACATAACATATCTTGGCAACTACTTTCAAGACTTAAGATCATTAGAATTTGCTAATCAAATACATGAACATGGTAGGAAAACAGTGGTAATTACTTACTAGGACCTAAACCCAGCTCATCCTCACAATTCCAGGACTTCCAAGGCTCCACGTTCGTCCAATTTTGTCAAACTCTCTCTAAAACCAAAATTCTTGCTCATGCAAACACTCTCTCCAATCAAATTTTCTAACTTATTTATCAGGGTAACTAGTCTGCTCACAAATCTCTATATTTCCATTTGATTAATGTTTTATTAATTTAAGACTTTAGGTACACACGTCACTAATGAGAGACACGTGTCTTCTCAAGTCACATTTTTCAATTAAGCTTGACACATGTCTCTTGAGGAACACGTCACTTAATATTTTATTATTATTAGTGAGATACAAGTGTCTTCTCAAGTCACATTTGTCAACTAAACTTGACATGTATCTCTCGAGGACATGTCACTTTGTTTTATTAGTATAATCTTTTCGCCTTTATTGACTAGTTATTCCGCATGTCATTACTAATTATGACTATTGTACCCTAATGATACTATGCGTCTATTTGTAAGGTTTTCATGCATAAGCCATTTAAAAAATTAATACATATAATTAGTATAATTAATACATGCTTAATTAATAATTATAGCATAATTAAGGCTAAAAAAAATTAAGGTTACTACATTTTTAGCATCACACCAGCCTGAGATTCCTCACATCTGTAATGAGGACCAAAATTGACTCCACCATTGACTCAATCAGGTGTATAGCATAGTCAGTTCTTTTTCTGCATATTCTCTAATAGCTATAATCATATTTGAAGGGAGCTGATGAGTTGGATGTTTTGGTTGTGTTCTAACAGTATTAGAAGCTGATGAGAGATGCCATCTGGGAGAAGTCCATTCCTTAGTAATTAAATCTTCCTATGAGGTTGTAGCCCACCATGGATGAATCCATAAACTGAGATTGAATCCTCTTGTGAATCACGGATCCTAGTAGCGAAGAGCGTGAATCTAACTTCTTAGAGGATTCCAGTACCGAAGAGCATGAATCTAACTTCTTAGATTTACTCTCTCATATTGATACTCAAAATGTGTATCGTATATACTAAATAAATAATATCATATCTGATTTCTTTCTCACATTAAGTCCATAAAAATGTATAAATTTAATTTCATCTTTCATTAGCTGTAGACCCACATCAGATTTAAAGGTGTACTCATCTCTCTTTCTCATTAAAAGTGGATTACAAAATAATCTTAAAAACCCACCATCCATATCTTTCTATCTCACTTTCACGTAATTCTGCCTCTCGAGGTTTTGTTAAAGTATTTACTATGAATTTAGAAATTTCCTTAAATGAGGTCATAAGTGTCGATTTATTTTTTATTTGATCGGTAACTATGATTTATATATTACTTTAGTGCAAAAGAAATTGCAGCCCTATGTACATGAACAGTATACACTAGAGCCACTAATAGGAGCTGGCTCACTACATAAAAATCACAAATCTCCAAAACCCTCTTTGTTGTCAACAAGATCTGCAAACAATACATCCTTGAAATCAGGTACAGAATCCATTATAAAGTGTAGACATACTCCCTTCTCTTTAGCCAACTAATATCTTGTGCAAAACCTGCAAAGAGTCTTCTGTTTCTTTCCCTCAAAAGAATCCAACATATAAGAAACGGGCACCAACACGATCTGCAAATAATACATCTTTGAATTCAGTTACAGAAACCCGATTATAAAGTGTAGACATACTCCCTTCTTCTTAGCCAACTAATATCTTGCGCATAGCCTTCAAAGAGTCTTCTGTTTCTTTCCCTTGAAAGAAACCAACATATTAAAAATGGGCACATAACATTTTCCAATAAACTAGATAGGAATCACATCAGAAGAAATTTCTCTAAAGCTTTCCAATTCACTCCGTCATAGAAATTAGAGTTGTGAGATAAAACAATATATGGGCAAGTTATCCAATATACTTTTGATGAGGTGTTGCTTCCTTTGGAGAGGAACCTACTCCTCCAAATAGGTAACTTCCTTTCCTTAGATTCCAAAATAGGGACCTAAACTGAGGTGGTCTTATAATAAGCACCGAAGGGTATGCCCATCGTAGGAAGCTCCGCCACCTACATCCCAAATTCCGACTCAGTATCTCCAAGTTCACCACACACCCCATTCCAAACATCTCACTCTTGCTGAAAGCTCTAGGACTATCACTCTTGAGTTCAATTTTGCCTTATCAAATTTATTTAAATTGATTTTAGACAATCCATATTAGTATTACTATTGTTGTTGTTCTTGTCCTCGTTCTTGTTTTCTTATGTATATAATATGCATATATAGTCATGTCAAAATATTTATATATATATATATATACATATGACGCTCTGGAGGTGCTTTGGCTCTAAGAATAGTAAGAAAGTTTTTAGAGCTCTCAACTTGTTCAGTTCCAGCACTGCACTTTTAGTTACATGGGTCCATTTTGCTCGAGCTTGTTCTTTCTTTCAGCTGAGGCAATATAAGAGACTAGCCAAGACAATCTTTGCTCCCTATGGGTGTTGTAGAAGTCGGGTAATGATGATATTTTTTTCTTTTTACTTGTATGCCTTGTGTGGTCATTCTTTCTAATTGTTATGTCATGGTTTCATCATACATCTGCTATGTTTGTATTGAAGCTATTCCTCCATGCATTAAGTGGTCAAGTCTTTCATTTAAGATAAAATTACTGAGTCGTGATTAAAGATATTCTGTTGGATGTAGTGCATCTCATGTCTCCAGTTTAGACTCGTTCAGATCGATATGTCTTAACCCCATTAGTATGACCTATGGTAGTAGATGGGTTTGGTATCATTTCTGTGTAATTTTTTTAAGTATCAGTATTAGATTGGTTATTGGCTGCCTCCAAATGTGATACGAGTCCATACGTACCTGCCGATACGCATTGAGTATCGGCCAATACTATTACAAAAAAGATGTAATTTTACAGGTATCGGCAGATACCTTCACTCATAGGTTTGTATCGGCCACCTTAAAAAACGATACGACTCAGTCGAGTTATACTGGTTTCAACTAATACCTTCAAGTTTAAACCTTGTTTCTGGATCATGGGCCTCCAAATGTTGTTGCTCCAACCATGATCTTTTAATGGTGGAGATGTTGTACATCCCGAAATTCATATTCTAGGAGTATCTTATAGGGTACAATTATGATTGTCTGATTAGTTTCATGTGCCTGCAGCTTTGACTTCTTCCAAGGGCTGATCAGAAGGAAACTTGAATGAGGAAGATTCCTTTGCAGCTTCAACCTTGAAGGAGAAAACTATGCTTCACAATGTGTTGGCATCAGGGTGCTTCTGTTTTCTTTTCTTTTCTTTTTAATAGTTCGTTTTTTTCTTCCTTTGAATAAGATCTGGTTAATTTCCTGTCGATTTTTTCATTGGTTAATTAATTATTAACCAGTTATGATTGTTAGGCAAGTGGGGTAAGAGTTAGTTAGAGTACAAAAATTGTTAAAAGTTTCCTACAAATACGAACCAACATTGGAATATGCCTCGTTTATTATCGCAATTTGTTAAGCCAATAGAATATGCATCAAGATCTTCTTACAAAGAAAATCAGTTGGCACTTGAGAGGAGTGTGTGTCTGTTTCTTTGCCAGCCTTGAAAGGGTTTTGAATAATCAGTTCTATGATTTGATTTGATTTGATTTATGCCTCCAAACCATAATTCTATGTTTTCAATCGATCAGATCCAGGGATGCTCAAAGGATACTTGATTCTTGATTTTGTTTGATTACCTGTGATTAACCAATCCGACAATGTGTCATAGCCAGGTATGGCTAGAAGATTTCATCTTTGCCTTAGAAATTGATCTAGATGCTGCAGTACTAATGGAAGTCCAGTACTTTCAGAAATTTGCATGATCTATGCTTGGACAAGGCTTGCCCTGTTCAGTGATAGACTCTCTACTTTTGCTGTCTCAAATGGGGGAAGGAAAGATAAACCCCACTTGGACAAGCTTACTCACAACAGAAGGTACAACTGGTTAATTATTGGTATGGGCACACAGCCCATAAGGGTCCACTAGGTAGAGATTGTCTTTATCACAATATAGAATTTTATGAGGTTCAAGTCATCTTCAAAAGGCTGCAAAAGGTTTAAATTAAGAGAAGCCTTAAACCCTCCTACTTTCCATCTGAGGAAGCATTCTTTTTCATCCATGGGACCCAACCTGAGTCTTTTAACTTTTCTCCCTACAAAGAATTTGTCATTCTTCCCTTAAATGTTTCCCCAAGTTCTTTGGTAATGCACCCCACATATCACTGTAGGTTTTGTCTGTACATGGCCTATTGAGATCAGCCCACATTTTTGGGCAAGAAATTTCTGATTGTCCTGAAAGAAAAGTGAAATACAATTACCCTTTTGTGTGAATAATAATTCTATTATAAATAAATCTTAATCTTATACACTGATGCTGTTGCTAGGTGGCTTGAGTAATTTTTGTGAAAAGGGCAAAAAACTTCTGATTGCTCTGAAGGTAAAGTGGAATCCAGATTACCTTGTGTGAATGATAATTCTATTGTAATTAAATCCCTATCCTATTTACTGATGCAAGGTGGATGAGGAACTGTTGTGGATTTTTTTTCAAAACTTGAGAAGTCAATATAACAATGAAAATAATAATAATAATAATAATAAAAAAGCAGAAGGAAAAGTTTCACTTGCCATATAAAACCTATTGAAACAAATCAGAATACCTTTCACCTCAAAATTGTTATTTGCATAATTAATTATCAGTCCAAAAATAAAATGAGGGATTTAAAGGGATTAAAAGTGTTTGGATTGGGTTTAGGATCCTTTATTTGGTTGGTCCGGATGGAATTTACACTACCCGTCAAACAAAAGAGTGGATGTGAGTATTGAACCCGAACCAGAGCTGCAGTTTACCCGACCCAGATCATGACCACCATAGCCAGAATTGGTTTGGTTAAGATCAAGATCTGGATATGGCATATCCTAGGTAATTAATTTAACTATTTTATACAGAGAATCTGAGACCATGTATGAGAAAAGAAATACTTTTAGCTAATGCATATAAAATATACAATTATATATGTGGGTCATGCAATGTTCTCTAACAGAGAAACTAGCGTTTGGTTGTGAGCTTTAAATTATTTTTTTTAAGACTTTTGTCAGGAGATGTGAGAACAAGAAAGTAGTTGTGGATACATGTAGGCCTTTTTTTGTGTGATACAAACATTTCAAATGGCAAACCACATACTTTCTTGTGGGTAATGTGGTTGACAAAATAATTGAAGGGAGCTAACAATCTTTGTTTGAATCTAGACCTCATGGAAAACTTAAAAATAAATCAAAATCATTATTTGCTTTTATCATCTTCTTCTTGTAGTTTTTCTAAGCAATTTCTCTCTCTCTCAATGAAAGTTGTAGATAAATTGGATCATGTATTTTGATGCATACGAATCTAGATCTGCAATAAAAAATCTCTATTAAATCGAAAAATGTCTTATATCAGAATATGTGATTATTTGAACCCATACATTGTTCTCATACTCAAACGATCAAATCTTGTATGAGAATCTAAGGAACAAAAACTAAATGTCAAAGTGAAAGAAGACATAAATAGAGAAAAGAGATTGTCTAAGTTGAAATTCTTCAAAATGTGATAGTGCTTTCCAGCATCTCATGTTATTTTCATTTGCTTTGCTCTCTCCTTTCCATTTAAAGATTTTATAAAAGATTAGAATTTCAATGATTTGGGATGCTTAGACTAAATTGAAATTTTTATCCAATCATATCATTATCATCATCAAATGTCTTATCTCAAATATATATTTAGAGATTAATTAAGTATTAATTTTTTTACTTTTAACTTATTAAATTACTTTCTTTTTAAGTTAAAAATATGTTTTGGTAACTTTAAATTGTTGATCAGCTGGCTAATTTAATCTCATTTTACACGCGGTGTTTGATTACGAGCGCGTGTACGCGTTTTGGGTATAGCCGCACACACTGAATCATTCCATAAAGCTGTAACGGCTGTAC